>PVKA01016503.1:0-47741 GCA_004027165.1 Ctenomys sociabilis
AGTTTCAAAACACCATAACCATATAGAGTCGATGAAATAATACATTGCAAACTGTTTTCATAACGTTTTGGTATTGTACAAGGTGCATACATGATATTATATTTACAGGTTTTTATATAGCTGAATTATATCAAAGATTCAATAATTATTTACCTAGTGGATGACCATAGCACTAAAAGCCGACATAATATCCTGTCCAGCCACCATTAGTGCAGACCTTTCCTCTCATAGAATTATGTAGAAGCACAGCATTATCTATCCCAACTGTACTGTCTATACACACACATCATGATTTTTTCTTTCTACAACCCTTCCTTTGTCTACACCTGTCAAAAGTGGGCACTCCGTTGACAAGCAACTACCTTAGGTGCTTGAACTCGACACCACAATCCAACACAGCCCACCATTCTGCAACCATAGGGAATTATTCAAAGAAATTGTCGACCATATCCATTTACAGCTCAGCTTAATATTATGCGCTCACGATGTATACTTCATTTTTATACTTTTATACTTTTCTGCTGGATGGTTAAGACCTAGGTAGATCAAAACTTATATACCAACACAGGAACTTTATATTTCCTATGTGGTCATTGAAGTCTTCTCAGGGTTTATCTTGTAGTCCTGTACATTATTCTGTAGTTCCTTTGTCTGTGTCATCCATGTGGATGAGTCACGGCCAATGCTTGACCACACAATGCTCTCTGTGAGAGCCTGAGAAAAAGTTTTCTCTTCATGTGACTCTCCCCAGGCACACTATAGAACTTCAATCTCTTTCCTCTGTGGCTCCACAATCTCCTTGCTCAGAAAATTTGGAGCTCACCTGAGTCTGATTATACTGGACCAACTTTTGGAGTACTTACTTGCTCAAGGTCAGCTCTAAACTCAGAAAATAAAACTGGGATGAATAACACTTAAATGGGTTATATTTTATAACCATTTAAACAAAAATTGTCATACAGAAGGAAAACTTTAGCATAGCCCTCCAAAATGATTATGATTTCTGGTAAAGCACTAGAATCCTTCTAATATGTTATGTCTGTTGTTCAATTTTGACCAATCACATTTGATATCATTCAAACATACATGTTTCTTATGCATCTTGGTTTGCTTTGCGCTGCTATAACAGAACTTAAGGCTACGTACTGTATTTATTTATTATAGTTTTGAAACTGTGGAAGTCTGTTAGCAATATTACCACCTACGGGTGAGGGTTGCATTCTCTACAGAAAAGAAGCACTGTGCCTTTGGGGGCAGAAGGCAAAACTGGAACAGAAGCCGGTGCTGTGGGAAACTGTGTTTAATAGGAACTTAATACCTTTCGTGATCAAAGAGGCTTCTTCATGGCCTAACTTATTACCAAATAAACAAACAAACCAATTATATATAGGTAACATACCTGTGGTGGGTTAACTAATGGTCGACTTGTAGCACCCAGCTGAACTGAATCTGCATGGTGCTAGGTCGGAAAGTCCCAAGTGAGGATTACTGCCAACAGCACAAAAGGAGGACTGGAGGGGAGGCTGATGTGCTGCTGATTGCCCTCGAGAACCCTGGCACGTGGATACGAACTCAGCTGTTCTCATCAGAGGACGAGCTCAGACCTTCTCTGTTGCTGAGGATGGCTGCAGCTCTCATGCAGGACCTCAGGCCCTTATTTTGAGCATCACCTACTTGCTCGTAGCCTCCTGGCACAGGTTCTTCATTTCATTGGTCTAGAATTTCTAGCCTCTACCTCTGACCTTTGGGCCTCCCCAGTGCAGATCCTTGCTACAGACTGGCATGAAACATTGTCATGTGTTCTGGAACTCCAGTTGATCTTGTGGAGACCATGTCATTGGCTTCCGGTCTTCAAATGGACTCATGTAGGACATCTCCATGTAATTTAGGTCTATTCTTCAGTTGTCTACTACATGGACAGATTTCTACACTCTTCTGAATTTGACTCTTACAGGAAATATTATAAAACACATCTATATTATGCATCCTGTATTAAATCCTTTCCCTCACAAATGCTGGCTACAAATAATACCTTAGGTTTTTTTTCAAATAAGCCATATATAACACATGTATGGACACATATTCAGCTTTACTAATTGTTCGCATTGTATGAACCAAAACTACAATAAAATATTGCTTTCCTTTTGCAAGAATGGCCATGATCAAAAAGAGAACAGCTAGAGTGTTGGAGAGGATGTGTAGTAGAAGGGACTCTTGCACAAGTTTGCTGGGAATGTAAATTGATATAACCACTGTGATAAGCAGATTTTCAAAAAAATAAAATTAGAACTATTATGTCATCCAACAATCCCACTCTTGGGTATATTAATGTACATAGAAATTCTATATGTTGTAGAATTATCTGTGCTCCCAAATTATTGTGGCACTACTCAAAATAGTCAAAATATAAGAACAACCTAAGTGTGTACCACTGACAAAAATGAATAAAGAAAATGTTGTACATAATGTACACACAATGCAGTATTATACACCCATAAATAAAACAAAAGGAAGGAAAACAAAATGAAGGGAATCCTGCCATAACTGACAATATCGATAGAACTAGAAATTTTGCTATGTGAAACTATCCAGATACAGAAAGATAACTAGCTTCAATCTCATTCATATGAGGAATCTAAAAGATTGAGCTCATAGATACATGTCTAGAATATTATGGTGACTACCAGTGGTTATCCGAGGCCTGTAAGGGGGAGAGAAATGGGGGAGAGCAAATATAGAGAAAGACTGACAAATGGGTACTCAGTAGCCGATGATAGGAGAGAGGTCTGGTGTGCTGTTGCATACTAGGCTGACTAAAGACTCAAGTCAACAACTTCTGACATTGCCAGTCCTGTGGAAAACCCACTGTTAAGGACTACTGGACTATATTGAATTATTGTGCTGAATGCACTCATCTAATGCACAATATTTAAGTGGCAAAGGAATACCCATTTCTGGCAAAACTAAACAAAAAAGGAGGATCCAAATGAAGGACCATTTTGTGTCTGTATATACAAACTAGTTGCGATAGATACAGCTACCTTCCCTTAATTCAATGAGAAGAAAGATTTTTACTAATAGTGTTTGGACAGGATATCATGTCTGCATCTTGTACTATGAATAACTACTACAAAGACAACAATATATAATGTATTAATTATTGTAACTGTCCTAATAACCCTTTTGAAACTGTCTCACTACTATTTGTTTCTCAACAAAATTAATAACAAAAGATAATTGCAATATATTTCAAATAGCTAGAAGAAAACATTTATAAATATCTGTAGAAATATGTGTCTAACCTGATTTTAACATTGTATAATATATCCATGCATCAAAACATCACTTTGTACCCCATTAATGTGTACAAATATTTTTATATATAAACTAAAACAAATTTATATTTAAAAAGCTCTGCAATGAATAATGTACTGTTGTCTATTAATATCTGCCTGCTGTATTTCTTTTTCTTGGAAAGGGGAATAGAAAATCAAAACAGAACCTTTCTATTCTAATCCCCTTATCTAATGTTGATATTTTATCCATTGCATTATTTTTCTTGAATTCATATCTAGAGATTATCTTCAGAATTTAACTGAGTTATGAAGGATAGAAGCAGAGGATAAAATGCTCAATCATGTTAGCTATGTTTTAAAATAATTTTATAATTTACAATGAACTTTTATGTGCTTTGTGTAATGTCAGGTTAACAATGTCAGAGATAAGGAAGAAAAGATTTTTAAAATTTTTGATTGTCTAGGAATATCTGCTGTCTGGTTACCTTAATATGATTTAGTATCATTTGCCTTTAGACATTGTACAAGATATGATATTTTTCCTGGAAAAATTTTTTTCAAACACTACCAGAATTATCCTAGGTATTCTGTTATTAAAGAACTTCAGCAACTATTTAAAAATGTAGAACACTTCCTTTGATTTTATTTTGGTCACTTGGAAGTCACTAGTTAGAGCATGACACAGCCTCTGTGTCTAGAGTGAGGTTGAGATTTTCAACTCTGTAGATGCGCTCAGTACTATAAGATGATGTGACTATCATTAAATCTTTTTGTGAGATATTTTCTGTGTTCTCTTCATGTAGAATTTCTGAAACCGCTAATTTTGTCTTGGCTTCAAAATGTTTTTTAGGCTATTCATAACAGCTGAAAGAAAGATATAAGAAACTATTCCTTCTTAAAAGATGAGCACAAAAAGACTTGTCATTGCTTTAAATTAAATTATATTCTTCATTTTCATCTATGAATTTATCTACAGGGTGTTTCAGACATCAATAAGTATTCAGATATTGATAGCTATCTTCTATGCAAGTCAAGCTTTGCTTAAAATCACTTTTTATGAAAGATCTAGCTACCATATCTGTTTGACTGTAAACTACTGTAGAAATAGAATTAAAATGTACTCATAAATTTAAAGAAATAAGATAGTGGTTGAAGTTAAAATATAATGTTGAGAAGCTATAGAAAAAGCATATGGGAATATGGGCATGGTGGCATACACTTGTAATCCCAGTGCTGAGGAGGCTGAAAACAGGAGGATCACTATAAGTCAGATCTGCCTTGTGAGACACTGTACAAAAAAGAAAAATGTTATGAGAAGTTTGAATAAAAAAGCACACTAATTTCATGACAAAATGGTAAATTAGAAAAAACTGTCATGTCCTCTATAATTGGTCAGTGCTCTACAGTGAATGTAATCATTTTGTACTATGAAATGTATTAATAAAATGAATTTAAAAAATCCATCATAGAGAAATCTTGAATTAAATGTGGATCCTGATATGTAATTAATATTGAACTTTTGTATTGTAAAAGACATTGAGCAATAAAATATATCCTAGAATTCAAAGTGATAATGAGCAGGAAGGAAATGTTTCAGTAGAAAACGTGGACTTGTTGTAATGCTTTTGATTTTACTGTGGCAAAAGTATATTTCAAGATAGTTTTGATACAAATGCACATAGAGGGAGAACCAAATGGAAAATAGTAACAAAATAAATGTGTAGATTCACAGCATGCCAGGTCCCTAAAATTAATAGAGCAGAATAATGGCAGGGGGAGGGCTGCATTGAGAAAGATCCAAGTATCTGCAGAGGAATTATCTGAATTACTGATCTAAGCAATGTTCTAAGATGTATATAAACCTGAGATCAAGGGAAGGCCTATGAATGCTTTAGATCACATAATTCTTGGAGCTCACAAGATCTGAAAATAATGGTTTTATTAGTTACTGTGGAGAAAACTAATAATTCTGGGATACTGAACATAGTAATCAGAGGCATATAACCCCATTAGTGACATAAAACTGTTTTAGAATAAGTGCTACTTCGCATCACCTGCACTAAAACATGTAAGAGGTGAAAGTATTAAAACTAATTCCGGAGTTATTTAGCTGCCTATCAAGCTGGGGATGTAGCTCAATGTCACAGTGTCAGCCTGGCAAGAGAGGCCCTCAGTTTGATTCCCAGCACAGAGAGAGAGAGAGAGAGAGAGAGAGAGAGAGAGAGAGAGAGAGAGAGAGAGAGAGAGAGAGAGAGAGAGAGAGAGAGAGAGAGAGAGAAAGAGTTTTAGTCCATTTAATAAAATTTGTATAAACAAAAAGCAATGGAATGGGATCTTGAATGTACACCTAATAAAACACCAAAAATCAGTCGCCTTTGAGTTCTATCCACAATAAACAACCTTTTGAAAATAAAAGACAAAAGTTTCAGAGTAGCATCCTTTTCTCATTTCTGTTTCTTCCAATGGTTTCTGGATGAAATATGCACTGAAGCATGCAACTGATGTGGGAGCACATAGGAATGATTAATACCGGTTTGGTGCGGCTCAAGGCTGAATAATTTGAGATTGATATCATCTGCTCTCCCCAAACACTGAGACTAATAGAGATCAAGGCCTCATGTTTTGCAGTAGGATACGTGCATCATGAGTAGAACGCGGCTTCAGGAGAAGTTCCACTTGCATCCCAAACAGATATTTGAAAAATATAGCTATTATCCATGAGAGTTCAAATGAAAACACAATCACATACATATACAAAGTCAAATGCTTTCAGTTGAAAAGGAATATCTAGAGTTAGAAAATAGCTAATAAAATTATAAGATGCTAGCAAGAGACACAAGAATAAGACATAGTTTGAAATCATCAAGATAAAACGATATGTGACATTATCAAAACTACCACGCTGAGCTGGGCGTGGTAGCACAGGCCTGTAATCCCAGCACTTGGGAGGCTGAGGCAGGAGGATTGTTGTGAGCTTGAGACCAGCCTGAGCTACAAAGTGAGCTTAAGGCCAGCCTGAACTGCATAGTGAGACCCTGTCTCAAAAAGACAAAAAAAAAAAAAAAAAAAAAAAAACCTACCACGCTGATACGTTACATAGGACTCTGAATACCTAAAGAAAGTATTGGTGAAGTATGTGATCAGATAGACACATATTAAACATGCAGAAAAGAGATAAAACCACCAAATACATAACAAATACATACCACACATAAAAAGAAGCGAACTGTCTGGTAAAGCCTTTCTATAGAACAACAACAACAACAAAAGACATAGTAAATGACATAAGATGGCTTTTACTTAAAAAGCGAAACTATTTCTTTCCTGAATTCCAGAAATAACAAAAATCAACTTTATTTTTGTTTTTTTTCTGTATTTTAAGGAAGGGTCTACAAGGTGTACAGGGTCTCACTATTAGATCAGACTAAAATTGATCCACCTGTTTACAGCCTCCCAAGTGCTGGGATAACAGGAATGCATCCTCACATTCTGTCTAGTTAGCTTTCACAGCATGACCCGGGGGCAAGTCCAGCGTGGCAAGTCTGGGCATTGAACCCAAAAAGGATTTTAAAAAGATAGCACTGTTTAAACTAAGATTGCAAGAATTCTTCCTCATCTAAATTAACAGATTATATGTTATTGACAAACTAGAAGTCATTTTTTTTATGTGAAAGTTCTAGGTGGCTATATATTCTAATAAATTATGAGATATATTACCAGTAGAACATGCTTTTTAAGGAGAATGGTATATATATATATATATATATATATATATATATATATATATATTTCAAACTACACTGTTATACATATATTTTGTATATTTATTTATCATTTTATGCCTTGAGAGGAAAATAACTGTATTTAAATATTGTGAAGCAGACATTAACACTTGTAATATGAAAACTGGAAATGTGCCTTGTTGTGACCAATGTCTTGCACAATGTTTGGCACAGTAAATATATTGCCATTACAGGAAATTTTATTAAAAATTTCCCATGATGAGATATTTAGACAAACACTGAGAAAAATATATGTTCAAGAAATAGCTGTAGTTCCAAAACATGATACAGAGCATTTGAAGAATAGCCACCTTAATGCTAGAAATTATTGGTTCATTTTATATTCTCTGTTAAAAGCTTCAAGGGATTATATTCTAAAATACTATATTAATAGCTTAGCTTTACTTAGAAAGTTCTGCAATATATTGTCCTAATTCAGCATTTTATAGTTTAAAGGTTTAGAGTTTACAGTGTAGCTTTAGAGTTTAAAATTGTGTCAATTCACCATGCCTACATTTTTCAAAGCCTATTTTATTTGTAAACAGTTGTTAATAAATAGTTTATTTCCCACTAAATATAATCATTTACAGATACCCCATTTTGTTCCCTGCTTATTTTGCCTAGATTAGACTCAGATGTTCTACAAGACTTGAATCATTATTTTCAAATTTTGCTATCATAATTAATGGAAGAATATATTTAATATTTGAAGATGCGTAAGAAAGAGTTACCTGTATAGAATTTGAATCAGAAAAGGAGGAAGAAAGAACTTAGCTATTAAGAAGTAGACAGATTTAAAATCAGGAATTGAGAAGATATACTTCAGGACCCTTAAAATTTAAGAACACAAAGAAAGAGAACTTGAGATGTGAAAAACAAAAGGGTAAATTTTTCAGAACAGAGAGATGTTTTATGTACAAGATGGATAAGGCAATGATTTTGAGAATCTTCATCAGGTTCTCAAAACTAGCAGTTAATGCGTAGGATTCTCACCCTGACTAACTATATATGCTGATAACTGTGAACTGAGCAACTGCACTGAAGGTGACAATTTGTAGTAGTAGGTTCAGGTTGGGAGTGCCTGTCATTCTGGTCTTCTGAATAGGTGCTGCTTGTCAGAACATGCCAATTGCTGCCGAGCTGTCTCTCCTATAAATGTTTGTTTAAAAAGGAGGGGGTTGGTGAATGAAGGAAGGAGAGAGGAAAAGGAGTGATGCAGGACTGTCCTGCTACAACGCTGCGTATGGTTAGATTTCTAAACTTATGTGTAAACATATATAATTGTGTGTTCCTATTTTTTAATATATTTTTTATTTTTAAATATTTTTCTTTTTATTTCATAGGGACTTAAAGATTAACATATCAATACTTGATGGAAAATACCTGTTCCATGTTGTGCCTAAGATGTTTGACATTAAGGCAGATAGTGAGGATAAGCTCACCTACATATGTTGTAGGGTAATAATGAGTTTCGCTTCTGGGAGATTAACCACCTAATTGTGCAGAACAAAAGTTAGAGAAAAAGAAGGCCTGTAGGGACAGTCAACATTTTGGCCTTAGTCTTTCAAGTTTAGTGAAGACTCAAGACATAGGAGAACTTTCACTGTAACATCATGTAACTCAGGTGTTTCCAAAATTCCCTAATCAAGGAGATTACGGGGCCACAAAGGAAAGTGACTGATGATCTAGAATGTACCTAAGAAAAGTCACATAGAGAAAAAACATTCTCTCAAGTTTTCACAGAGAGGAAATTGTTCAAGCAACGGCCATGACTCA
The DNA here is from genome assembly GCA_004027165.1 of Ctenomys sociabilis. Classification (NCBI taxonomy): domain Eukaryota; kingdom Metazoa; phylum Chordata; class Mammalia; order Rodentia; family Ctenomyidae; genus Ctenomys; species Ctenomys sociabilis. The sequence continues at coordinate 8,855 of PVKA01016503.1, forward strand.
TCCACATGCCTGACACTGACAAAGGATCTACAAATTGCAGTGCAGGGTTTCAGGATTAAATCCTGAGGGGATTTGACTGACCTTATCAGATACAAAAGCTACATTTCTTGATATATGGGTCATGCTTTATCTTAGTCTTAATCATCCAGCAGAAAAAGTAAAAATGAAGTATAAAAAGTAAAGCGATATTAATATATATGCTGAGCTTTAAACAGCTCAAGTCAACAACTCTGACACTGCCAGAGTTATCCTACAGATAACCCACTACTATTATGAACTACTGGACTATGTTGTATTATTCTGCTTCATGCACCTACAATTTTTAAATGACAATGTAAGTCCCTTCTCTGAAAAAAAAGCTAAACGAAAAAGTGGATACAAATGAGTGACCATTTCGTATCTCTATATTCAAAATAAATAGATATGCAGCTATATTCTCTTAATTCAATGAATAGAAATAATTTTTCTATTAGTGTTTGTGGACAGGATGTCATGTCTGCATCTTGTTCAATAAATAACCACTAAGAAAACAATATAGAATGTATTAATTATCGAAACTGTCTAAATAATCTGTTTTGAAACCATCTCATTGCTATTAGTTTCTCACTAAAATTACTAAAAAATAAAAGAATGGGTGAATCAGATATATTTTTTTCCTGGAAGTAAAGATATATAATGGCATGGAATAATATAATCAGGTAAAACTACTAATCCTGTTCTAGATACATTGCACATTCTCCATTTCTACTGGCCCTGGAACTAGGACACATCATCTTACAAAAACGTCAATATCATTGAAAAGCTTTATTAAGCTAAAAAGTAATATGTAGGCTTTATTTAGATAGAAGATATGAAGGATTTTATAATAATATTTTATGCAAATGAAAAATAAAATCATAGCAGGAAAATATTATTTTCTGAATAACTTTTCCTGAGGATCACGTGGGCTAGGCAGCAGTCTCTGCATTCTCTTCCTCTACTGCTCAGAGAAAAATGATGGGGTGTCTCAGGGGATTAAAGTGCCTTCAAGCAGAAGTTCAATCCCCAGGCCTGCAGTGCTGGTCAGTTTCTGGGTCGCTCTGAGATGGCAATTGAGACTGGGCATGGTGTTAATGCCTGTAATCCCAGCTCTTGGGAGGTTGTAAACAGGCAGATCACTATGAGGTGAGTCTAGCAAGATGGCCTGCTGAGTTGGCTAATGTAGGAGGGCCACGAGTCTGCTGTTTGGACAGTCTCTGCCACTATCATCTCAGAATTTTAGATAGCTGGAGAAATTCAGAAGGAAAACATTCAAAATGTGTTAGCTGTTAATGAACCTGTTATACAGTACTTGCTTATAAAACTGTTATAAAGCAATGAAAGCAACTAATAGACAGGTAAATGTAATTTGCAGTTCTTGAATGTTTGACCCCAAATATACTCTGTCAGTTCATTGCTTTTCCCTAATAAGAATAATTTAACTGCCTAAAAGGAAATCATTTCCAAACTTAATGAAAATAGAGAAGTCCATAGTATTTATTTATTTACTCTGGGTATTTTTAGGATCTATTTTTTTTTTTTTTAAAGAACAAATTAGAATTAAAACAGAAAACAATTGCAATGATACAGATTTTTACTTAACAGAGTAATGTGAGTTTCACACTGTTTGTTTTAGCACATAGTATTGTATTCCAATATATGCATGTGCAATTGGAAAAAAAGAAAATAGGAAAGAAATTCACAAGAAGTTAGAAGACAAAAGGAGAAACAGTTAAAAAAAAGTAAAACAAATTAAAACATTAATTGCTTCTTTCCATACACCAGCAGAAATGCACAGTACAGTTGTTCAAATCATCCCGCTTATGGACATAGACAAAGCTCTTTCCCCCACTCCCTCTCCTGTCCTTCTCAACTCAATAAGTCTTTCATTTTGAACAAGTCCGTTCCTTTTAACCTGTGCCTATTTACCCTTCAGATTCCAATTTTCTCTTTCAGGTTCTTTCACTAAGGAGACAACAAGATGTTTGCACACGCAGATCTGATTTATTTCACTGAAGAGTATCCATATAATTTAAATGGTAGGAAATTCATGAATTAGGAATACTACTATGTACCTAAATTATTTCTCTGTCAGCATGATAGTTCGGCAGACTAAGTGCCTGCTTAGGCAAGCACATTGACCAGTGTTCAATCAATCCCCTGCATGACATACCATGTTGGCCCTGCTCCCAGGTGCACTGTATGCCTGTAATCCCAGCACTGCGGACTAAAAACAGGAGGGCTACTATGAGTCTGACCTGCATAGTGAGACCGTATAATAAATTTATTTAAAAACTAATTGCAGTAAAGTATTTCTTGTTAATTTTATCTGATAATTACTCTTACCAATTGGAAGTAAAAATCATACACCAATGAAGTGTACATCGTAAATTCACATACCCCAAGCAATGCGAATGATAGGTATTCAAACAGTTTACAAATTTCATATTGTGAAAAAATATTTGCTTATATTTTCATTATGCATACTCAGTCCTATAAAAATATCTTCAATAATAGATGATAAATATAACACATACTCATTATTTTAATTAATTTAAGTTAGCTCAAGTTAAGAGATATCAACTTAAACTTTTTTACCATTTATTATAAGTCAGTTAAAGATTAGGGTGTTCAAATTCCTCTTCCATAAAATAAGACTTGAATATTCAATTATTCCTTTGAAAAAGTGAATTAACTTCTTAAAAATTAGATATATGTTTAATATGAAGAGCCTTCATTGTCAAATGAGAATATTGAATTTGCCAGTATTCCAAGATAAGAAATGTATATGATATTTGTAATAACATTTTCATATAACATATGTATTCTGTGAAAAAGTCTATTAATGATAAATGTTGTTTATAAGAAAATTGATAACACTCTCATATTTTACTAGATGTTAATTCTCATGATGCCACTTCATTTTATATTTAAAATTATGAATGGAAACACAAATACACTCATATTTTTCTCTTTTTTTCTTCCATTTTTTGTATTGTTAGTACAGGGTCTACAGGGCCTCACTACACATATCAGACTCATAGTAATTCTCCTTTTTGCAGCCTCCCAAGCTCTGGAATTACAGGTGTGTGCTACCATGCCCAGTCTCATTTGTCATCTCAGCACTCCCTGGGGGTGGGGCAGGAATACCATATATTTTTAAAATGGATTTTTTAAAATGATTTTTTTGTCTCTTCTCTACTTTACCTTTAAATACAAGGATGAATTTTTTTCTGCATGACCTATTATTTCACCTCAAAACTTTCTTTTTCCTCTTGCATTTTACTATGTAAAAGATAATGACATTATTATTATTATTATTATTATTGTATTTTACGACAAGGTCTCACTACTAGATTAGACTAATAATGATCCTTCTGATTATAGTCTCCCAAGGCACTCACCACCACACTCAGTCTCAATTGCTGTCTCAGCATACCCTGGGGATGAGGCCAGCATAAGATTGAGCTCCCAGACATGGCATCTGCCTAAGCAGGTGCTTTAATCTGCTAAGCTACTTGGCTGGACCAAGACAATGACTTTAATGTTTTATTTTTATTGGCTCATCTCGAATGATTTCATTCTCTTTTTGTGATATGTTACTCTATGCTAGCTAATAGCCTATCCTTATATCATATTTTCCTGATAAATCTCTGAATATTGCTTTCTGGTGTACAAAAAGGCAGGTTTTCACACTTGCCTTGTAGTGTTATATTGCTGAAAACTCCTCTCACATATTTTATGCAGCTCTCAGACAGACCTCAGGCTTTTTGGCTCAAGAGAGACAAACAAGTGAGAGTTGTGATAGAGGAAAAGGCCATTCTGCTCACAATGTAGCCAGAGACTCTGTGATTAGTTAGGTTTCTGTAGAACAGAAGAGATTACAGGCAAGACAATCCACACAAATGCCTGCTTGCCAAAGAGCCAGTAGTTGCTCAGTCCAAAGGCTGGGAAGCCCCAGGACAAGAGAAATAAAGGATGCAGAGCCAGTTAACAGCAAAGGTGTAGAAGTTCCCTGCAGAATCACTGATGTGAGTTCCTGTTGAGGGCTTTGCTAGAATCTGATGTCTATTGGTCATATTAATATAAAAGATGTGTCTGCTCAAGCAGACTGGAGCTTTAGAAAAAAGGGTGTAGGTGCCAGCGAGATAGATCAGCAGACTAAAGCACTACTTAGGCAAGCTTAGGCAAATGCAGGGACTACGGTTTGATCCCTGCATCAGATGCTGCACTAGCTCTGTCCCCAAAGAGGGCTGAGCCCACTAGAGTCCAGGTGTAGCAGTGAGGCGGCTGAAAGCAGGAAGATTACTACTAGACCAATCTGTGTAGTGAGACCCTACAACAATCAAACACATTAGAACAAGAGAGAGAGAGAGAGAGAAGGAAAGAGAGAAAAGGGGAGAGAAAGGAAGAGGCTGATGTCTCCCTTACCTTTCATTCTAGCCAGGTTGCAAGCCCATTGGATAGTACAGTTCATTTCAGAGATGAGCTCCATCCTTAAATTTCTGACTCACATACCAATAATTTCTCATGGACACACCTATAACTGAGCTTTAATAATGCCTTAGGTATCTGTTACTCCAGTAAATTTGAAAACAACCATTATCAATCTCCTCTAGCTTACTTCTTTGTGTTACAGAAATCACCTCAAATCAACCATAGCTTCCATGTGGCTACTAAGAACCTCTTCTTTTAAAACAAAAACAAAACAAAACAAAAAATATATATCATCTTTCTCAAAGCCTTGAATCAGCTGTGACTGGTAGAAAAACAATAGGGAAGGTGATCAATGAGACTCAAGTGAGGAAATTGCCTCCCCACCTCTTGATCCTCTTATATTTTCCCATTTTGACCCATTTTTCATATGCTTTGATTTGTTCATGACTACTTATATTTCATGGAGCTGTTCTTTTTTTCTCATTCTGTAAAGGCTCTTCAAAAAGTCTGGCTCATGCTTTACTCTCCTTATCCTTAAATAAAACATCAGTCACTGTTTCCTAAGTTCATTCACAGTGTTCTCTTCTACCAGGATATTCAATGCACGCTTAGTGGATGAATGCATAAATGAAGGCCCATGCAAAGCAAATATAGATACTTTGGTATAGTGGTTTGATGTGGCAATAGTTTGTTATCAAAGGTTACTGCTATTATGTTTTCTAGCTGGAATTATAAAGAAAGATTTTCTAATTCCCTTTATAGATACTTAAACATAACTCATGTAATTCGAATAAGTGTCAAAGTAAAACTCTATAGCAACTTTATTCTTTGACATGTCAAATTACATGATGAATATTGACTAAATAGTTAAATAAATATATTCAACTTTCAAGCAAATTGGATATAATATTAATGAAAGTCTAAAGTAAACCAGTATGATAACAGTATAAAGTATACTTGTATTGAATTACCTATTTGTAAAATAAACTAAGAATTTCTTATACAGTTTTGCTAGTGAAGAAATTATTTCATCTGTGTTAATATTCATAGAGTCATCAACTTTCTAAATACAGTAAAGATTATTTCATGTTATAAACAGAAAAGGACAAGTATCTGAATAAAAATCACAATAAATGAAAAATTGTTTTCAGCTTTCATAAGTTGTTAACTTTTGAAAACATTGTTTTTTCCTTCACTTGCCAAGAGATTAGGAAACTTCATTAAATACGAAGTTTGAGCTCCAAGAGGTGTCATCAACTCAGCAGTATTTTCTCCTGAGTCATCCAAATACTCAACTAAAAGCATTAATTTTCCCTTAGAAGTATTCTTGAAAGCTGTGCCGTTTCAGAAAGAGAAGCAAAGTCAGCTGAAAAAGTGTAGTCAAATTCACCTTTAAGTAGAAATATATATAAAAAATCAATTCTGATCAAAGTGTTGTTATTTATTACAGGATAAAATTTAATCCAACGAGGCTTTTGTGGAGGAAATGTAATATATTGCTTGATCCTATAGACCTTTTATATTGAAATGTTAGCCCTATTTCCACTGTTCCAATTGTTAAACCTAAGCCTTTGTCTCAGTAGGTTTAAAAATGTATTCTAAAAACCTGACTTGAAATATGTTGTGAGAAATAACTTTAAAAGGATAAGGTAGGCAACCCTGACAAACAATGTTGCTCTTTGCTGCAAATTTGAAAGCTGCTATCCTTGCCTGATTTATAAGATAATCAAAACTTAGTATGCACTAGTAGAAATGATTCCACTCTGATTGAAAACTACAAGACAACCCTTTCCATTTCTTACTAATTCAAGATAATTAAGGTCAATAATATTCATAGTCATTCTTGATCAGCATGTTTTAAATTTTTATATCATTAAAAAGCTAAACCTAATTTACTTTATTCCATTCCTTAAAACTGACAGATTAAATTGTATAATGATGTAGAAGAGAAGAGATGAACGCTATAAAGTTTATATGAACCTACAGCCACAATCAAATAATCATGATCAGTTTCCCAGGCCTTGATTCTAAATTAACATTAAATACATTATATAATATTAGCATTAAATGATTTTTATTTTTGGTACCAGTAATCAATCTGAGCTATCTGCCCAGCCCAAAATTAGACAACAAAATGTTGATATCTTAAAAGTTCAGCATCCCTTATTTATACACAGTACACTTGTAGGATTATAGATGGGATTTCCCAAATAAGCCATTTTTCAAAAGGGTTCTTTTAAATCCAGGAAATCTTTAGATATATAACCCCATAATTTTAGCAAGTCCTCTGGATTATTTTTGTGTTTTACCATAATTAGAATGGTAATTCAGTGAGCTTTTTAAGTATCCATCGTTATATTTTGTTTGATGCAAGTGAAATGAAGGCTATTTTTATGTGATAAAATATACACAATGTGGAACTCATTTCTTCATCCAAATAAATGATGCTTCCTATTTTTGAGCTTAACTCAATATTGCAAGGTTTCTTCATTTTAGTTTAATAAAATATAATTCAAATACAGCTTAAATTTGGAAGGATTTCTAAGTAAACTTATATGGGAACTGAGAACAGTATCTTTTGTCTAAGACAATTATTGATTTTGTTTTTGCTCAAGCCTTTTAATATTTCCAAATTATGTATTACAAGAACTTGTTTAAAATACATAATTTGTTTCACTGATTCAAGTGTTAAAAATCAAAACTTTTGAAGTACATTTTATTTCATGATTTACAAAGTCATTGAAGAGAATACATTTTTCCCTACATTGATATGAAAATTTAGTACACTTTTAGAACCTCAAAAATGCTTTCATTTTACATTCTCTGTTCTCTACAGAGTTGTTTATTTTAATTCCATAATAGCATTTGAATCTCACAAAACACCATCATTTAGAAATTAAAAGTCTAATAAAATGTTTAAAATAACATTTAGCCTTCCTTATAGTTAAACTTAGAAGGTTAAGAAAGTGTTTGATATTTCTATTTTAAATCTTAGAAATTTTATTAACATGAGAGGTTAGTCATGTGGCTATCATTTAGAAAAGCCTAGTCCTGGCTGATTTATCACACTGCCACTTTGTTAACTTTGTAGAGGAAATTTTAACCATGCTTCTGTATAATTTTCCACAATATTGAATAAAACATACATATGATTGATCATATCATATACATTTTATTTTTTGTCTAAGCAAAGATATACTTGAACTTTTTCAATATAAATCTGTTGAATCAATCATTCTTCCAAGAGGTATTAGCATGGTACCTTTTACGTGCCCAGAGTTGCCCTTGACATGGCAAGGCATTCAAGGAAAGTCTGGTGGTGACTGTGCATGTTTTCAGGTAGTGAAATTACTATACTTCAATTTTTTTTGTCATTGTCTGTTTGAACTTTCTTCTTAGCCTTCTTTGAGTTCTTTTTACCTACCATCTCTCCCAAGACATTAAACGTATGTTCAAAGTATTTTTCATTTCATTAAAATTTTACTTAAAATTTAATTGCACTGTTTTTAAGATTCACCAGTTTCCGAAAAACAAATGCATATTAAGATAGAACACAAATTTCCTTAATAGACTCTGAAATTGTATGAACATATGAACTAAATTGGACACAATCTTTACACTAAGTAGAATTTTTGCTAAAATAGTTTCCTTGAATTATTTTCAACTATAAAATTGATGTCATAATATATTTGAAACTTAATAATCTACATGTAAGCCATATTTTATTAAAATTATTAGTCACTCTATAACAGAGCAAATAGTACCAAGACAAAGTTTGCCTTCATGAATTTACAGAAATAGTCACAATTTACAATTTGAATCCATAGGAATGCTTGATTACTATTTTATAATTATTCATTTAATATAAATATGTTTAATTGTTCATTTTTCTCTTTATCTTAGTTTGCAATTAAAATTCTAGTATCTTTATTTGTCGCAATGTACAGTTGAATAAAAAGAAAAATGGATAATGATAAGCAAGAATTAAAGTTATACATATATTATTTCCAAGCATTTAAGCAGTCAAATCGTATTGCCCTATTTTGAAAAACATCTACTTTAGGCATCCTTTTAAAGAAGTATAGAATGCCTCCCCCAGAACATTTGCAGGCACTTAGTCACAACCATACAAACTGTATAAGAGAACTGCTATTCTTTTCTTTTTTTTCTTTTCTTTTCTTTTTCTCTTCTCTTCTCTTCTCTTCTCTTCTCTTCTCTTCTCTTCTCTTCTCTTCTCTTCTTTTCTTGTTTTTTGGTACTGGGGAATGAACTCAGGACCCTGCACTTTCCAGTGGAAGCACTTATTCCACTGAGCTATCTCCCCAGCCCTTATTATTTTCTTTGAAATTAATATATTTATATACTTGGAATTGAATTTCTAAATAAATATATGAAATATATTAACCAGTTTGGAATAAACAAAATGTGTGAACTAAGACAAAACGTCTTAAAAAGCATCCTTATCAAGGCCAGCAAGATAGCTCACAGACTCAGTGTCTCATTAGGCAAGTGTGAAGACCAGGGTTCCATCACTGCCACCATGCTATGCCCCTGGGCATGCTGAGCCCGCAACTGAGTCCTGGTGTGGTAACAAATGCCTGCAATACCAGCACCAGGGAGGTCGAAAATAGGAGGATCAGTGTGAGTCCAAGCTGCATAGTGACACCCTGTACAAAATACATTGAGAAAAATCATCTGTATCAAATTCTTTTAGAAGAATAACAGACATTAAGTCTTAAAAAAATGCTCATGGAATTTTTAACAAGACATGAACTGGGGGCTGTCCAAGTAGTTCAGTGGATTAAAATGCCTGTTTAGGTAGACATAGGAGCCAGGAGTTTGGTCTCTGGGATTGCTATGCACTGAGACATAGCTTGAGACTGGGCATGGTGGCACTCTCCTATAATCCCAGCACTTGGGAGGCTGTAAATAGGGTGGTCATCATCAGTCTGATCTATACAGTGAGACCCTGTACATTTTGTGCACCCTGTGATAAATGAAAAAAGAAGATGAACTGGCAGAAAAATACAATACATTTATCTCAGAAGAATTTGCTTATACAAACTATGTGAAAAGTCTTACCAAATCAATATATAGGTAAAAAACACAATTTGGTGCAGAGAAGTGAAAATAAGCTGCCATCAAATTTACATTCTATACATTTTATGCTTTTTATTATATGACATATTTTTATCAAAATGAGAAATAAAATACTAAAAAGGAAATATTTATTGAATGATTCACTAATTCCTAGGTATTGTGAATTATGTGAAAAACACCAAAAGTGAGAAAACAAAAGAGATCAGTGCTAGTTGAGATATTTATAATAGAATTCAGTTGCTCATTTTCCCTCATTGACTTAGAAAACCTCAGAACAAATAAATTTTAAGTTGTGTGGAGCAAATTTAAATACGATGATACTTACACTTAATTTAAAAATCTCTAAAGCAAATTTAGAGGCTCAGATTGAAATATTTGCCTACAACTAATATGCATATTTAAAATGTGCTTCAGGGGCCGGCCAGATAGCTCAAGGGACAAGTCCCTCACTTACACTGGCATTCTGTGACAGCCCAGCCCCCGAGGGCATGCTGAGACAGCAAATGAGAGTGGGCCTGGTGCACACACCTGTAATCCCCACACTTGGGAGGCTGAAAACAAGAGGATTACTGCAAGTCCGATCGTGTAGTGCAACCCTACAGACCTTATACTAATCACGTTTGCAGAAGAGAAAATGTGCTTCAAATAATTTATATTAACAAATTAATTATCTGTGATAATATTAAGTTGTATGAGAACTTATGTTGTCTGAAGGTAACTCTTTCTATTGTATATTAATAACAACCCACAATTAGTTTGTATCTAAAAATAGCATCATAAAATCCTAAATACACAAAAATTCTCATGTTTGCAAATTATTCATGAACAATTAAAATATAAAACATGCACGCTACATATCAAGAGAGAATTTTTCTTGAATGCAATAGTGTCATTTATTTTTTAAGATAATTTGTAGAAATAATAAAAATGATACAGATTTTCAAAACAGGATGAAAAGAAATTCAAAATGCTTATTATAATGCATATTATTATTTCAAAGTATTTACTCATGTTGCTAGATAAGATTGATCAAATATAAACACTATTTCTTTCAATGTACTAATATAAATTATTAGTCCAATTATCTCAGTTTATATATGCATATATATATATATGCATCGCAATAAACATGAGTGAACATATCACTATGATATAATATTTTCAATACTTCTAGAAAATATCCAGAAGTTAAACAGCTGAGTTGAATGAGATCTCTAATTATAGTTCACATAGGATACTCCACAAAGATTTCCAAAGTGATTTACACTGCCACAAACAGAAGAGAAAGATTCCTTTTCCTCCACATCCCCACCAAAATTTTACACTGGTTGATGTCTTTTAAAGATAACCATTCTCTCTGGAGTCAGATGTAATCTCAATGTTGTTTTACTTTGCATGTCTTGGTTGAACAATGATGTTCAATTTTCTAAACATTTATTAGTCATTTGTAATTTTTCAGCTGAGAAATGTATATTCACCATACTTGACCATTCTTGAATTAGGTATTTGAATTGAAGGGCCTGATTTTTTTTTTTAATTCTCTATATGTTCTAGATAGAAGTCCTTTTTCTGAAGAGAGTTGACTAAAAAGTTTTTCTCAGTTTATGAGCTTTCTTTTCACTTTGTTGGTGGTTTCTTTTTATGTGCAAAACTGTTTTATTATTAAAAATAATAAAAGAGATGGGATCCCAATTGTTGATACTTTGAAGCATTTTCCATGCAGTTTGTTTTTTGTCCATGAACTCTATGCCTACCCCTATAAATTTTGGCAGATGTTAAACTCAGCACCAAAGGTCAGAGGACATTGCTATGCAAAATGATGAAAAGAAGGTGCAAAATGCAATCTGAGGCCCCAAACCCATGCAGAATAAATGCTGGAGACACTAGCATAGAAGAAATTGGGAATCACACAGCTGAAATCTCTGAATTAATAGCATCAGAAGTAAAGAGACAATTGAAGATAGGAATGGAGGAAATCAGATCAGAAATAATCTCAAGTAAAAAGAAAGGAAGGATAACTAAAATGAAAGAACTAAAACTGCTTCTAAAGACACTGATAAAAAAATTAGAGGAGTATAAAAAATGATGGAACCATTGAATGAGCAATATAGGAAAGAAATAGATCACCAAAGCAGAGTCAAAGAGATGTACAGAAACTTAAAATTTCAACCACAAATTGGCAAGACTGTTTGAATGAAAGTGAAGTTAGAGTTACAGATCTTGAGACACTGCCATAGCTATTGGAAAAGTAAGAAAAGATCTCTTAAAAACAACTAGGAAGGGGCCCAGGTGATGGCTCAGCAGAATGAGCTCCTGCCTGGCAAGTGCAAGGGCCTGAGTTCATTCCCATGCTCTACCAAAAAACAAACAAACAAAGACAACTAGGATGCAGGAAAAAAATAATTCAACATCTATAAGATGTTACAAAGATTAACAGTGTGAGACTACTAGGCATCAATGAGAAAGAAGGAGTCAGTACAAATGATATAAAAAGAATGCAGGCAGAAGTAATAGCAGAAAACCTCCCAAATATGAGGCAATAATCTGACATTTGTGTAACCAAAGCATAAAACTCCAAATAACATCAACCCACTTAAAACCATTCTGAGATATATAATAGTCAAGATCCTGGAAAACTAGCACAGAAACAATATACTAAAAGCCACTAGAGAAAAGAAACAGATCACATTTAATGGAAAATCCATCAGAATAATGGCAGACTTATCTTCACAAAATATGAAGTCAAGAAAAGCATGGAGCAGAGTACTTCAAGTCCTCTATCAAAACAAATTCCCGTCCAGACCTTTATACTCTGCAAAACTCTGTCAAGTTTGATGGACAAATGAAATACTGCCATGACAAAGAACAACTAAAGAACTTCATGATGACAAAGACAACCCTACACAGACTGCTAAAAGATGTTCTGGAGAGGGACCAACATGACCACAACTCCACAAATGAGAATTGAAAGAACACACCAAATAGATTAAACAAAAAAACTCAGGAGAAAGTGGGGTAAACAACAGGTAAATAACCTGTTAATAATAAGTTAATACATCTCAATTATAACCATCAATATAAATGGAGTCAATTCACCAATTGAAAGAAATAGACTGGCACAGTGGATTAGGAAAAAAAATTCAGCAATATGCTGTCTACAAGAAACACACTTAAGTAATCAAGAAATTCATAGGCTGAAAGTCAAAGGATGGAAAACAGTGCATGCCCAGCACCTCAGAAAAAAGCAAGGGTAGCAATCCTGTTCTCAGGCAGTCTCAACTTCAAACCAAGAATGATCAAATGAAATAAAGAAGGCCACTACATAATATTTAGGGGAAAATTTTAAGAGGAAGAGATACTACTTTTAAATATGTACGCACCAAACATTGGAGGACTAAATTATAAAAGACAAATCTTGATAAACATGAAAAATCCAATATCCAATACCAGAAATAAAAAAGTCGTATTTTATACAGCATTTGCATGCTTAACATTAATATATTTAAATCAGTAAGACAATATTATTTCAATATAAGTAACATATTTATTTGACATTATATTTTACTGTTTTCATTCAAGACCGAATCAGGCCAGTTAATAAGATATGTTCATATCTGAAGTTATCTAACAATTCAAAATTTAATAATGAGTATATCTATTTTAATTATTTCTCTCTACATGTATCTTTTATTAGACATCTCCAAAGTTATTAGCATAAATCTTACCATGAAGAAATACAATTCAATGAAATAAATTTATAATTTCAAGTTTACTAAATTTTAACCTTTAAAACTAACTTTTGGAATGTATCTAAACACTTTCTTCTTGTCCAAATTTCTCTTCTACACATTTCATAGTTTTTACAAGATTCAAGGTGGACAGGGTATTTCATGGTATTAGTTAAATATTTACCATATTATTTTCTCTTATTTAGGAAACATAACTTGATTCAGGCATCTGTGACCTCCCTGTAACTTAGAGCAGAGAAAAATGGAACCACATCTGCAGCTCCAGAAGTGAATGCTGATTAGCTTTAGCCATTTAGTGTGCAATATTCCCTAGGTAATAGCTACTGATTAAAAATGTGAAAATGTAACGTAATTAGGCCCAAATTAAGAAGAAGATATATACTTCAAATTAGAGCAAACTGTTCTCCTTCCAGTCTCCCATTTCTTCCCATACTCTTTGAATAAAAAAAAGTTTCACCTAATTCTAGGTACCTACTTAATAATGTTATTTAAAAGAAAATAACATGTACACAGTTTTATATAGCATAATTCTTTGAAATCACACTATACGGCAACATAAATTTCTAATAAACTTGCCAACAGTACAGATCATGCTATTTCAAGGTTTAAATTTTATTTATTGATAATAAAATTTTAAAAATGTAAGAGCACAGTAGAGGCTGGAGAGATAGCTCAGGGCATAAGATAAGGCACCAGGCTACCACATGCAAGGTTCTCGGTTCAATCTTTGGTACTCACCTTCATACACACACACACACACACACACACACACACACACACACACACACACACATGTGTGTGTGTGCACTGATACTTACAAATTTTAAAATATGCCTGACTTATATTCTTTCCAATTCCAGCCATAAATATCATCATTTTCATAAGGCTTTTGTGTCTACTAATACAATACACTAACAGCTGCCCCTAGCGCTGGTATTTAGAATAAATACTTTTTATAAAACAATTAAAATTTGTCCATATTTATTTATTTACATATATCAAGACTAATCAGTTTTTTCTAATTTATTTTATTTTATTTTGAAGATCAAAAACAAATAGCAACAAGGACAGAAAAAGCATAACATTCAACAATGCATATGTTACAGGTTTTAGAAGCAGAAATGGCTTACTAACAGTGGTTGTTATGCTATCTATTTTATCATCAAATCTGTTGCTCAGATTAACTGATATAACTATGCAAGATTGGGGAAGTAATTAAATATTGGTGCTTGCTTTCAAGAAATCTTAACTTTTCCTTGTATTTTTATATAATTGATAAGACATTAGAAATGGTACACAAAAGAAGTCCAAGATGAGAGGAATTCAACCATGGGTTTTGTACCACATAATACTGTCCTACGCACAGTGTCTTGGATTGCAAATATCAGCGTACAGAGTCAGTCAAGGTGAAAATTTTAAATATTAACTGCTCTTTCCTCACTTAAAAAGATGGAAATTATGAGTGCAATCAGCCATCCTGTAATATACTTGCATGTTTTTTCCTCCTTCCTTTTTTCTGATATTTTCTCCTTTCTCTTATCTTCATTGTTAATCTTTAAATTGAGTTCCTTTCCATTTTGCCACATCTATTATATCTTCCAAATTTTATTTATTCACAGAGATTCTTACACTAGGGAAGCAATCTGATATTTACACATGTGGGTCTGATTTATTTCAGTTATAAGTATAGCCTCTAGTTGCCTCCACCTACCTATAAAGGATTTGAGTTTGTCTTTCTTTATGCCTGAGTAGTACTCCATTGTATAGAAGTACAACATTTTTTCCTTCCGCTCTTCAAGAGATGGGAATTTGGGGAATTTCCAAGATTTGGCTAAAACAAAATTGTGCTGCTAAAACATTGGTGCCCAGATGTCATTACGGTATGATGTCTTTATGTCTTTTGGAAAAGCATCCAGAAGTGGAATAGTGGATTGAATGGGATCTCCAGCCCTAGTTTTTGAGGCATCTCCAAACTGATTCCCATAGTGGTTGTACCAGTCTGCATTCACACGATCAATGAAGAAGTATTCCTTTTCGCCCACAGTTTCTCCAGCATTTGATAGTAGTTGATTTCTTTATGACATCACTTTTCTCTGGGGTCATATGTTATGTCACTGTTATTTTAATTGCATTTCTCAAGTGGCCAGTGCTATAGAACATTTTTTCATGTATTTATTTGACAGTGTGTTTCTTTCCTTGAGAAGTATATTCATCTCACATGTCCATTTTTTGATTGGGTCTTTAAATTTGTGTGTTGAATTTTTTGTTCTTTAAATAATTTAGATTTATTCGAAGTCCTTTGTCTGAGTGATTATTGGTTACAATATTTTCCCAATTTGTGGATTGCTTTTTCACTGTGTTCATGATTTCTTTTGGTGCACAGAAACTTCTCAATAAGATGAAATACCAAATGTTTATACTTTGTAGTATTTCTCATGCACATTGTTTTTTGTTTTTGAACTGTCTGCCTAATTCTATGTGTTCAAGATTTACACTTACTTTCTCTTCCAGGAGATTTAGTGTTTCTGTTTTAATGTTTAGATCTTTAATCCAATTTCACTTTAGTCTATTGCATGGTGAGAGATTCAAATCTAGTTTTAGTGTTTGGTGTGTGGAGGGCCAGTTTTTGTAACACCATTGTACAAGAGGTTATCTTTCTACCAGAAAAATGTTTGTGCCCTTTGTCAAAGGTATGTTTAATTGTGTTTGCAGTTGAATTTTCATCTTCTAATCTGTTCTATTGATCCTCAGGACTTTTAAAAAATGTTATCTATGTGTGCATGCATGCATTCATGCGTGCATGCGTGTGTGTGTGTGTGTGTGTGTGTGTGCATGTGTGTGTTGTTTTTCCCAGTTTTGCACTGACTTTATCACAGTAGCTTTGTAGTATAATTTCAGTCAGGGATTGAAATGCCTCCTGCCTTATCTTTGTTGCCCAAGATTGCCTTTCCTATTCTAGGTCTTTTCTAGTTCCATATAAATTTTAAGAATATATTCTCTAGATCTGTGAGGTACATCAATGGCAATTTGAAAGGAATTGCATTAAGTCTATGTAAGAATTTTAGGAGCCATTTTCACAACTTTGGCTCTTCCTATCCAGGACCAAAGAACATCTTTCCATTTTCTGAAATCCTCCTTGATCTCTTTATTTTAGAGGTTTGTAATTTTCATTGTATAGATCTTTTACTGTCTTAGAATAATTCCCAAGTATTTCTTTTTTGTGTGAATGGCATTATTTCTCTAATTTTTCTCTCAGTAAGTTCAATATCTGTGTAAAGCAATGCTATTGATATTTGCATGTTGACTTTGTATCCTGCTATGCTACTGAAATTGTTAATTAATTCTAAGAGCTTATTGGTGGAGCATTTTGGTTTTTTCCAAGTTAAATGTCATGTCATCTGCAAATAATCATATTTCACTTCTTCTTTACCTATTATTTTTCTTTTTCTCTCTCTCTCTGGTTTAATAGCTCTAGATAATGATTCCAGAACCATATTGAAAAGGCGATAAAGAGGACATCCTTGTATTGTACCCGATTTGAGAGTCACAGCTTTCAGTTTTCTCCATTTAGAATTATGTTGGCTTCTGGTTTTTTATTGTTGGCTTTTTTCAGATTGAGGTATAGGCCATCTATTAGAATTTTCTGTAGGGCTCTGATTATGAATGAGTGTTGGACTTTGTCAAAACCTATTCTGCATCTATTGAAATGATCATGTGGTTTTTGGATTGGGCTCTATTGATATCATGGATTACACTTATAGATTTGCACATGTTGAGCCATCCTTGCATCCAAAAGATGAATTCTACGTAGTTGTGGTGTATAATCTTCTTGATGTTTTGCTGTATTACATTTGCTAGTATTTTGTTGAGGATTTTTACCTTTGGGTCATGAGCGAGATTGGCCTGTAGTTCTCTTTTTGTTGGATCTTTCTCCACTTTTCTATTCATATAATACTTGCTTCCAAAAAGGATTTTGGGTGTGTTGCTTCCTTTACCAATTCTTTGAAAGGTTTCAAGAATATTGGGATGAAATTTTCTCTAAGTTTCTTGTAGAATTCACCTATGAATCTATCAGGACCTGGGATTTTGTTTGTAAGTTTTTTATTGTAATTTTAATTTCATTGGATGATATTGGGTTATTTAAAGCTTTATATAGTCTTGATTCAGTTTTGCAATTTGTACTTATCTAGGAATCTGTTCACTTCATTTGTGCCTTTGATCCTATAATAATAAAGATTTTCAAAATAGCTATTGATAATCTGAATTTCTGCATGATCTATAGTAATTTCCCCCTTTTCATTCCTTATTGTTTGAATTTGAGTTTTTTCTTTCCTCTTTTTGGGGAGGTTGGATAGGAGTTCATCAATTTTATGTAATGTTTCAAAGAACCAGCTTGTGGATTCATTAATTTTTTGTATGGTTTTCTTTGCCTCCATTGCATTAATTTTTGTTCTAATCTTTATAATTTCCTCCAGTTTGTGCTTTGGGTTTGGTGTGCTATTTTTCTAGCAGCTTGAAATGCAGCATTAAGGTATTTATTTGTTCTCCTTCTATTTTCCTAAAGCGTGAGGTCACCACTACTTACTTCCCTTTAAGAAATGCTTTTGTTGTATCCCAGAAATTCAGGTATGTTGTGTGTGAATTTTCTTTGGATCATAGATATTGTTTAAATTCTTCTTTAATTTCACCTCTAACCCATCAGTTGCTGAGGAGGGTATTATTTACTTTCCATACATTTACGTGGTTTTGTGGTTTATTTTATTGTTAATTTTGAGGTTTTTGCACTATGTTCAACTAATGTGTGTTGGATTGTTTCTCTTCTCCTCAATATACTTAAGCATGATCTATGATGGAATAGTATGTGGTCTATTTTGCAAAGTGTCCCATATGAAGCTGAAAATGTGTATTCAGATGTGTTGGCTGGAACACTTTGTTTATGTCCACTAAGTCCATTTGTTCAAAGATTTGATTCCGTTTGCTATCTCTTTGCTAATTTTTTGTCTGTTTAACACAGCTTTTTGATATAAGGGGCTGTTAAAATCCCTTGTTAGGATTGTGATATTGGTTATTATATTTTTCATGTACTTTAAACATGTCTTGTAGAGCAGGGTGCACTGTATTTGATGCATGCATATTTATGACTGTTAACTCTTCCTCTTGTACTTTTCCCCTAACCTGTACATAGTGACCTTCTTTATCTCATTTGATCATTCTTGGTTTGAAGTTCAGATTTTCTGTGAACAAAATAGCTATCCTTGCATTTCTCTGAGGTTCTGGAGCATGAAGTATTATTTTCCATCCTTTGACCTTCAGCTTATGAATTTTTTGTGGGTTAACTGTATTTCTTGTACACAGCATAAATTTAGATTTTGTTTCTTAATGCACTCTGCAAGTCTGTTTCTTCCAACTGGTAATTGAGTACATACACACATTGGTGGTTATAATTGATATGTTTGACTTAGGTTTGTCTTATTATTTTCCTATTGTTTCTCTACTCTTATCTCACATTCAATGCTTTTCTGTTTTTGATGTGTACTTTCTGTTGTCAACCTTGGAATTCTGGACTTTTTGATCACTTTCTAGAATATCTTTTACTACCGTCTGCAGTCTTCAGTGTAGTTTTGGTTGTCGTAAATTTCTTTAGAAGTTATAGCTCATGGAAGATTTTGCTTCTCTATCAAACTTGAAAGAGTTTTGCAGGATATATCACTCTGGGTTGGAATTTATTTTCTCATAGGGCTTGAAGTACTTTGCTCCATGCTCTTCTTGACTTGATGGTTTCTGAGTAAAAATCTGCTGTTGTTCTGAAGGGTTTTCCTTTAAATGTGATCTTTTTTTCTTCTCTAGCAGCTTTTAGTATGTTGAGTTGTACTGATTTCTGCTAACTTGATTATTATATGCCTAGTTGTAGTTTTAACTGGCGTGGCATTATTTGGAGTTCTACATTCTTTGCTTACCTAAATGTCAGATTATTTCCTCTTATTTAGGAAGTTTTCTGCCCATACTCTTTTTATGTCATTTCTGTTGTCTTCTTCTTTCTCTCTAATGCCTCTTAATCTTACGTTGTTCATCTTTGCATTATCTTACAGTTGGTGAATTATTATTTCCTGGATCTTAGTTGTTTTTAAAGGATCTTCCCTCTTCTTTTTACTAGCTGCCATGGTGTCTTCAAGGTCTGAATGTTTATTTTCACTTTGATTCTAAAAGTTGTGCCAAATTTTGATGGTGTTTTATTTTTTTATTGGCAGAACTGGGGATTGAACTCAGGCCCTTGAACTTGTCAAGGAAGTGCTTATTCTGCTGAGCCATCTCCCTGGCCCCTATTGATGTATTGTTCAATGTCTTGTGTATCTTTTTGAATCTGCTTTATGCATTCTATTTCTTTCCTATATCACTCATTCAAGGATTCCATCAGTCTTCTCTTCTCTACTTTTCTATCAGCGTCTTCTTTAGAAATGTTTAGTAATTCATTGTTGTTATCATTTCTTTTATAATCAGGAAAATTATGTCTGATCTGATTTCCTCTATACTCTTCTGCACTTGTTTCTTCACTCTAGTTGCTATTATTTCAGAAATTTAAGTGTGTGGCTCTCAATTTCTTCTATGATGATGTTTCCTGGGTTTGTTCCAGGTGGACTCAGGAGCTGAGTATGCACTTTTATCCTTCTTTTTGCCATTTGTATTTCAGAGACAACTGTTTATTTTGATTTATTTGATACCGTTTTGTGAAAGCATGATAGTAGGTACCTGTGTCAGTGCAATAGAGCCTCTGTGAAGAGTATATTTTAATTATCTCTCTTGAGTCATAGATTTTTGTTTCATATGTGTCACAAGATTTTGCCTTCTCTGTTGATTGAGAGTGAGACATTGGTTTCTGTTTGCCACTGTTCTCTGTTCTTCAGTGTAGGGCTTTGTTGAGGTCATTACTGAAGCACCTACAGATATTAATATCCAAGGGAAAATATGTGGTTGATATAGATATTATAGTAAAATTAACAATTGTACTATAGTAGTGAAATTTAGAAATTAACAACCTTTGTAACTAATGGGTTTATACTTTTGACCATAGGAGCAAGTATAATAGCTGTATAACACAGCAGATCTTAAATTAGGAATTTGTATTTAAGTCAGTTTCCCTGAGTTTGTCTGGTCCCCTCCCTTTTATGAACTGGCAGTCTTACAAGCAGACTTAGCTTACACCAGGTACCTCCGTGTCACAAGGATACTCCCATTGTTCTGGGCCTCAGTCTGGGCTCAGCTGAGGGCAGGAGTATGCCTCTGTTACCGGGTGCAAATCTACTGGACTTGAACTTGACTGGTAGAGCTGGTTTGGGTCTGGTGTCTGTGTTCAGCTCCTTCTAATTGAGCCCAGTACAAATGGATCTCCAGGTCCTGCTGGGTGATGGTCCCATAGCTGCACCTCAGTAGTCCTGCTAAGGAGGAGTGGGGTGGCTTGACCAGTAATGATCCATTGTATAATTCCATGAATTCTTATTGTCATAGGATTTACTTCAAATTATATTTCTTTCTTTTTTTTTTTTTTTTTGCCAATCCGGGGATTGCACTCAGGCCCTTGTGCTTGCCATGGCAGCACTTATTCCCCTGAGTAATCTCCCTGGCCACTTCTATTTTTTTTTTTTTAATTCATGTATTTGGAACAGGGATTCACTACAAAGCTCAGACTTGTAGCGATCCTCCTGTTTCAGCCTCCCCAGTACTGCGATACAGGTATGCATCAATACACCCAGTTTCAGGGGCCAGCTTGGTAACTGACACAGCATGAGGTGTGCCATAGGGTATCACACCTATCCTTTTGATTGTCAGACAGATGTTTAGACCACTGAGATATTTCTCCCATCCAGAAGTTTATCTTACATTGCTACAAAAATTGAATTTATTTTGTTAGCCAGAATATAAATGTAATTGCATAAATGTGAATTTAAATAATCATACAGGGCTGGGGACTTAGCTCAATGGAATAAGTGCTTGCCTGGCAAGTGCAAGGTCCTAAGTTCAATCCCTGGTAGCATACATACAAAAAAATATAAAAGTAAAAAAAAAATCAAATAAACATTTTTTTCAAAGTAGGCAAGTAGTGCTAATTGTTGTAGTTTTTATCTTGTATAAAAAAGAATTGATTGTTTATTAAAGTTTCTTAAATACTGTCTTGTGAATCTTAGTAAATCTTTACTACATAGTAAAAGTGCCAAATTTCAACTCTCTTTCTCATTTAAAAGATGAAGTTATAAACTCTAAATGTTGCCTTTAATTGATTCAGTTCAATATTTCCTACAGTAATTTCAGCTTCCAAGTGTATCTGAATTTTAATAACCAAGGTGCCAATCATGGGTTCTTCTTAAAACAGTTACAATAAGATACCATCTGGAATTTTCAAGCACTTGGTATAATGGAATTGGCTTCCTGTGTTTAATATTTATTTTTTATTGAAAGAAAAATGTTGAGCTGAAGGAGCCAAACTCAGGACCTTGGGCTTGCCAGGCAGGCTTTGTACACCAAGCTATATCCCCAGCATAAACATTATTTTTGAATAATGACTCATTTTCAGGTAGATACTGGAAATAAAAAAGTAAATTCCATCTTCAGGAGCCAGGAATAGACCTTATAATTATAAAAAAGGTTCTTATTCTAAAAGAAAATATCTATGCTAAGAACCAGTTAGTTATCAAAAATTAAATATTAAAACTTTGAAAGTTAGATTAAATCAGTCTCTTTATGTAAGTTCTCTCAAATCCAATTCTTTCTTTCCATCTCCTCATCTCCAGAAAACATATTAGTTAATACCACTGTCAACTTTTACTAAATTTCTGAAGTAAGTGTAAGTTAACTTACATGCAATTTGCTTCCTACTTCAAATCAGTTTGTACTCTGGAACTAAAAAGAACATTATAAAACATGGATGTCTTATAAACATGCTTCCACCTGCATAAAGCTTCAGGGATTCCTTAGTTTTTAGTAAGAACTGTGGAGTGTGTAACATATAACTGAATTGTGCCTAACTGAATTGTCAACTTCACCTTTCAGGTGTCACTCCAAAAGTGCTCACATATTTTTAGTATTTGTAATGTACTCCACTCCCTTAATTATTCAGGTTTTAACTTTATCTTTTTTTTTTCCCCCCTTTGGAAACAACAATATTTGCTGGAATAACAAGTAACGAGGACTAGACATCATAAGTGTGTTTGAACTATATGAAATAAAGACTTTTTTATAATTTTGATATAAATTTCCACCTTCATTATATTTGACAGGCTAACCCTCCCTGTATGTTGCAAACTTCTATTCAAATTTGAAAATATGAAAGCAAATTTAAGATTGTAAAATAGTTCCTAACATACAATCACCTGAAGTGGTCTAATAATGCTAGTGTAGGCCTTAAATATTCCCATGAATTGTGAATTATGAGAGTCTAATTGGCTTTTTTGGCTGTGAAGTGCATGAAGATTATTAACGTTTTATTGAGTAACCATGAGGGCTTAGACAGCTTGATGGGATGGGATCCTCAGGTCAGAAATACAAGTGATCTAACATATAGGTGCTCTGTTCCCAATTTTAAGAAGTTTTGTTTCTCAGAAGCAATATTGCAGATTATAGACTTACGTTAGTTACATTTTTCTTGTAGGGCACGATCCTCAACCCTTTCCTATCTCTTCCCATAAGCCATTCCCAGAGGCATGTAATCCACATGGGTCAGGTAGTCACAGCAATGGCCCCACTCCTCGTACCAAATTCTGTCTCAGTTACTTATCTAAAGTTAAGGAAGGTAAGGTGCAGTTAGCTCACAGCTAGTGGAGGTTTCAGTCCATACTCAGCTGGCTCCAAAGCAGACTGGTACATGGCAGAGAGCAGCCCTCCATCCCTAGAGAAGGTGGGAAACAGCAAAGAGCAAAGGACCTAGCCTCTCTGCTCTCCATACATTGTAATGCAGATTACCTGGTCGAGAGCTATTGTAGCACCCGCACTCACTAGCTCAGCACCACATCAAGAATCATTCTCAAACTCCAGAATGTACCGAATGCCAGCATGGGGACGTGGGGGCACAGCTAGACACAAAACATAATACAAGCCATCTTAGAATGGCTTCCTGTGCTATATCTTGAATTTGATGATATAATACAAAGGATCATAATTCCTTAGACAGGAGCTTGAATGCCAGGTCCACCAAGGAAACTGTATGTGGGTTGGCGACTCTAAGGTAAGGAAGTGGGTTTCCCTATTAGATTATAGCTTATCAACATTATTAATAACCCAACACTATTTTTTACTGTTTCTGATCCCTTCTGTTCAGTTATAAGCACTAAACAAGGGAATGTATTGTAATAATGCAGAATCCACAACATTTTCATCTCATTTCTTTATTCATACATAATTTCTGATTATTTTTAACCGTTAGTATGTGTGTGAAATATGTAATAATTACATATATATCATATCTTGATTTTTGCTAAATAATTGAAAACTCTTACATTTCCCTTTTTATTACAGAAAAGTAAACTCTTTTATAGATACCATATTTTATGAATCTCTACTTCTTTCTTATTTTTTAACGAATAGAAAATAGTGAAAAAAAAGAAATTATACAAGATTTCTTAAAGTAAAAGCAATTCAAAAGTGGTTGATATATTGCACGATGTTATCTTCAAATTAATTGTTTAGGTTATTAGATACAAATCTGGAAAACTGATTTTAAAAATCAATAAAAAGTTGTAAGAAATTAAAAATAAGGAAAAGAAAAAGATAGCATTAACTGCTCTTTTCAAAAGAGCAGCAGAAATTGGCAGTAATTATATAAACTACCCTGCATATATAAATGAATAGATCTTTTTATTCTTTCTTTTGTCCTTTTTCTCATAGAAATCTCTACTTTTGACAATAAAGCTAGAAAAAGTACAATCAAATATAAATCAAATATCTAAATAGACAACTAGTGAAAGATACTTGATACAATTTTTTACTTTTAACATGAAATTAAAACTGAATCTTATAACATCATCTCTAAATAACATCTTATCTAAAATTATAATTTATTACAGACAATATATACACAAGTGTGGCTTGAGATATTCCATGCATAGTTTTAAATTTTTAAGCAATTTATATGAGAATAAATAGAGATGCTGTTCTATGTACAGGCATTGATATTAATATTTATATTAATAAACAAAGGAGTTGTAGTTTAGATGATATTAGAAAAAACATAGCAGACCAGGATTCATATAAAATTCATGTATTTTAATACAGGGAATGAATATGATTCATATAAGCATACCTGTGTATTTTAATATAGTAGAAAAAAACTTGAGAATGGTAACTACCAGAGCAACAACAGGAATATTGCAAAGGAAGTTAAATTATGATATTTCTATTTTACACTGTGTGGTCCTTTATCATCTTAATTTTAGCCACAATAATGTATTTATGTTTTACTTGGGCAATTAAAAAAGTAAATTATGTAAATTTAGATTACCGCATATCCTATTTCCTAAACTCGCATTTTAAATAAAATCAGCTTTCTGATTTACATAAGCATAAACTTTGGCAGGTGACAACCCGTTAGTTCTAGGTCTATTATTTTAGTTCAAGTCCAGCCTATTACATTGTGTTTAGCCAGGAACAGCACTGTGAATGAGACCAAGCATTAGTAGCCCCCCGGTAATAATATCAAAATCAGTGACTGCAGTGGAATCAATCAGTGCTTTGACATTTTACACAGGTCAAATTTAGCACAAAATAAGTATTCTGTACAGTAACTGTCATAAATTTAAGTACAATATGGAGAAATCTGAAACAATACGTACTTTATATGAGATATGATGCACATGAAAGAGTATTTTTCTTTGCCAGATACGCAGCAGACTGAAGACCTCCTTAGGCAGGCGTTGGGACAGAGGTTTGACCCTGTGCTGACCCTTCCTCCAGAGCGACCTGAGCAGGGGGCTGAATGTGGTGGCCCACGCCTCTAATCCACTGTTTGGAAGCTTGGAAACAGGACGATCACTAGGAGTCCGGTCTGTGTGGTGAGACCTTATAGGCCCTGTACTAAATACATAAAAAAAGAAAATGTATATTTGCTTTTCATAGTAAGCCACAAGAAAATGCATTCTATGCATGTAGTAATATTTTTAAAAACTAAAATCAAAATAATGGATATGAAGAGCAAATAATGAATAAAATCTCAAGTTACTGAATTTCCCTGAACTGAACCATCTTTTCTTTTTGCTTTGTTTTGTTTTGTTGTGTTTTGTTTTTTGTTTGGGTTTTTTTTTTTGGCAGAACTCAGGCCCTTCCACTTGCCAGGGAAGCACTTGTTGTACCGAGCCATCTTCTCAGCCCCATGAACGATCTTGTAAAAGACTAACTTCATTATTGAAAGATAACCACATTCTGTGAAAGCATAGAGGACACTAAATACATTTTGTCCTACTGTTTTTTGTTTGTTTGTTTGTTTGTTTTTGTACATCAAATTCATTTTGAGTATCAGGAACCAAGGATTGTACAATTTTACGTTGTAAGGCTCAAACATAGTTTGATTTTTAATGCAAGTGTCAACTTCATATTTTAGGAAACAGTTCCCTTGCTTTGTTTGTAGTGTTCTTTCTACATTAACACTCATATTTATTTCCCAAATTGGGTAAATCTCCCTGCCAAAGAAAATGAGGGGAAAGAAGTATTTTGAAGTGAATACTTCAGGGGAGGAACAAAAGAGGGATGTGAGACTAAAATTAAAACTTCAATAAGTATACCTGCCATACCTGTAACTGCCATATTTTCTCTCGTAAAACGATTAAAATTGGAGGAAAGAAATATCAATACTGAATGCCACTCAAATTTTACATTGCTTAACTACTGGAGAATGCATAAAAGAAAGTTACTTCCAGAGTTCTTTTTTCTGCAATCATATTTTTATGCTGAGAGTTGTTTAAACGAACGTACTAAATTCATCTTCAGGCAATCACCACAAAAAAGACTACATACACATGTAACCTAAAGCAAATGTGATTCATTACATTCCTTTAAAACTGCCAAAGAAAAAACATGGTTTAAAATGAATTTATGAATTTTTCAACCACAACTTTATTTAAGTAATGGGAAGTTCTGATACATAAATGAGGTAGTATATAACTGTATGAGACCAGGTATCTTTTTCCATCCTTATGTCACATGGTATGTTATAGGTGTCAAAACCAGAGCAGTATGGAACCATTACTTCTAGAAGGAAAAGTCAGAACTATGAAATTAATTTGGTACGACTTCTATAAAATATGTTGGGAAAGGATTCCTTTTGCTCCCGGCCATATTAATGATGAAATGGTAAATTACAATCTACAGATACTGAGAGTTTATGCAAAGATAATATCAAGGACAATTAATTACTTGATTATTTTAATTCATGAAATATTTTAAAATATTTGAAAATCATTCAATGTCTTTCAGTGGACTAAGGAATGAAAATAGAAGTATCACTTATTTGATTATTGTTAATATCATCTTAATTTATTGTTATTGGAATGAGAACACTGTGAACTGAAGAACTATGTCTTTAGTAATTAAGTTGGTATTTTATAAAAAAAGAGAAAAAAAAAAACCAATATTCAGCTGGGAACGGTGGATCGCCATTACATCTGTAACGAAGGCTGAGGTGGGAGGACCATTGCAAGTTCGAGACCAGCCTGGTCTACAGGTGGGCTCAAGGCCAATCTGAACTGCACAGTAAAAGCTTCTCTCAAAACAAAGCAAAACAAACAACAACCCAGACAGCTGTGGTACTTCTTGAAATCCGTAAGGTAAGGCAAGCTTTTTCCAAGGGACCACCGGAGCAGAGGGCTGACTGCAGTGGAGTGTTTCAGGGAAGCAGAAAAGTGAACTCAACTCTGAATACAGCCTGGAAGATGGAGAATTCATAGCCAGTGAGAAAAATAGGAGTAGTGGAAACACAAGGGCTCCTGATTAAACGATTGTGCAGCTACAACATCCGTGCTAAAATCTTAACACAGATATGGAGTATTGATCAATACATAATAATCTTTTATGAAGTGACTGGGTGATAACATGAAGATCTCATGAAAGGGCTTAGTTCCCTTTCCTGCCAAAAACGATACAGGAAGATTGCCTGTCCATATATGAGCAAGGAAGTAGGATTATGCTGACAGCAACTCTTCAAAAGCCTTGATATAGGAGGCTTCCATAATTTTATCTTTCAAAATTATGATTAATAAATATTTGCCATTTTAAGTGGTCTAGTTTTCATGGAACCACACACTACACAGGCTCCACCACTAGGCATGCTGAGCCCTTACTGGGACTGGGCATGGTGGCACGTGTCTGTAATCCCAGCACTGAGGAGGCTGAAAACAGAAGGATCACTGCAAGTCTGAGCCATATAGAGAGACCCTATACCAGATATATAAAAATAAATAAGTGAATAAACAAAACAAATAAATAAATAAATAAATGGTCTGGTTCATTATATTCTATGATAGCATTCTGAATGGACAAAGTGTCATAGGATAGTCTAGCTAAGCCATCCTAGCAGTATTCTTGCTTACCAAGTCAGGGTCGTGCAACTTTGATTGGACATCGACGGTGATCAAAGGGCATTTTACGAAGTGACTTCAGAGGGTTCTTACTAAAAGTAGTGTATATGTACATGCACAGAAAGGGTAAGAAAAATTTTAAGAACCTTCCTAAACTTAGATTAAAAAAAAGTCTTTGCCATGTCAGGGTATTTCAAAAATCTTTAATCTAGGACAGATAATAGAAATTAGAAATTTTAAGCAATGTGTCCTTTAAACTGTAATGCATGATGCATGTGTACAATCATAGGAAAATTATTTGTATTGGACAATGTGATCTTTTTCTATTTGTTATTTTTGCACTAATGGATGTTGAGCCCACAGCCTAGGATATGTTAGGTAAGCACTCTTGCACCGACCTATACATACTATGCTGAGGAATCAGTAATTTTCATGAAACAACTGACTAGCATACATTGAAATCAAATGACTCATTTTGTTCACCAGAAGGCTACAGATAATGTTTGTGCTGGTGATTTTTGACTGTTACTGTTTTCTTTCTTATGACTCCTTCTGTTTATCCTGGGAATATTCCAGAATATATGCAGTTTTGGGATGATGGCTACTTGCTTTCTATGGCCTCTCATAAGAATTTTTTGAATGAAGCACCGATGGCAACAAGTCTCCATAGTGACATGAGTAGAAACAACTCTCTAAATAAGTATTTAAATGATTTACTATTTTTGAGTGTCTATGTTTTTTCTCTAATAACAGAAAGCATCTTGTTGAAGAAAAACCTTACTGTAAGTATAGGTAAATACTTGAAGTATAGTAAATGCTTCAACAGCACCAGGATGTAATACATAAATCTAAATCTCTACTGGCCTCATCTCTGTCTCTCATCCGATGTGTCTTTCATTTTTCTCTTTCTCTATCTCTTCCCATCCCTCTGCCTCAGCCACAGAATGTATTTCACTTGATACTGCTGACTTAAGCTTCCCAAAGGTAGTTTCAATGATTTGATGTCCTTATTATTCTCTCTCTCTCTCTCTCTCTCTCTCTCTCTCTCTCTCTCTCTCTCTCTCTCTCTCTCAATCTGTCTCTCTCTCTGCCTTAAACTGTAGCCATTTTTATGGATGCATACTGGTATTTCACAAAGATTTATTACCTTTTATTTGCCTGAAAGAATAATGTTGACAATATGTTCACAGTTTATGGAAATTCAATAACCTACTATTATTAAATTCAATTTTCCCCCTAAATATTTTCACTTCTGTTTTAACTAATTTTGAATATTTTTACATATATGGAATATTATTTTTCTCAAATATATGTATTTTTTTCTGCCAAAAATGTTGGGGTTTTTATCACGTTATACTGTCATTAATGGACTGAATTTCACGAATCTGGTATTTTTACCCTATCACATTATTCTTTTAAGACTTGTGGCATTCATTCGATACTTTTCATATATTTTAGGATAATGCCTCACTATGCAGTTCTAGATTGAATGCACTATATAGCCCCTAACTGTCTTCAAATTTGCACAATCTTCCTGCTTAAGTCTCCAACCACTGGAATTACATTTGTGTGCCACCTCCAGATTCAACCTACCATTTTAAGTTAATTTATTAATTCACTTTTCACACTGGAATTAAATTCATACAAAAATATTTTTTCAAAAATAATTTTAAATTAGATAAAATTTACATAAAAAAATGCTCAGATAAGTGTACAATTAGATGAATTTTCTAATATTAGTAATATTACATAAAAGTATCTCTTGTGGTTTAGAACATCTTCATACCTATATGTAGCTTATCGATTTCTTCCTTGAATCTCTGCTCTCCAGACACAGTGTCCTGATTCATAGCACCATGATTTAATGTCTCTCTGTTTGTGAATAATCTCTTTTCAGGTTTGTAATTTGCAAATTTTTCCACTCATTCTTTAGATCATTCCTTCACACTAATCATTTCCTCTTCTGAGCAGAAGCTTTTAGCTGATGAAACGGTATTGCCCATTTTTGCTTTTGTTTTCTATGCTTTTGATGTCTTGTACAAAGTAAAGTGTCTTCTGTTCAATGTCATGAAATGATTCCTCTGTTTTTCCCTATTTGATCATAATGCTTAGCCTTTTAAAATATATTTGGTTGTTGCAAGGTTTCACTATGCAGTTCAGACTTGTGGTGATCCTCCTGCTCTCAGCCTTCCCAGCTCTGAGGTTACAAGTGTGCATCACTGCACCAGGTTGGCTCAGCCAACCTGGGGGCGGGGATGGGAGCTGACACTGCATATGGCGCAGGGGATCGAGCCAGGGTCCCTGAGCTTGCCTGAGCTTGCCTAAGCTTGCTAAGCAGGCACTTTAGTCTGCTGAGCTATCTCACCAGCCCCTTAATGCTCAGTCTTTAATGCACATTATGATCACTTTTCTTGCCTAGTGAGAGATGGTGAGCTTGTTTTATGCTTTTGCATGTTTGATCTACTTTTCCCCAAAATGTGTATTGAAAAGACTACTTTTGGCAATGCATGTTCTCAGCACTTTGTTGAAAACCTTTGCTTTTAGGGTTTTAGATTTACTTGTAGTTTCTCTCTTCTGTTTCATTGTTCTACAAGTCTGTTTTTATGCCACTATGATGCTATTTTCAGCCTTGCACAGCATTATGAAAGGAACTAATGTAATGCTTTCTACTTTGTACTTTTTGATTAAGATTGATTTGGTAATTTATGGTTTCATACATATTTTAGGGGCTGTTTCCTTGTTCAGTGAAGAATAATACTGATATTTTGATAGCTATAGGTTTCCTTTTTTGCAATTTATTTTAGTATAGAGGATTAAACATTATTACTTTTTTCAATCCATGGCATACATGTTCTATATTTTGTTTTATTGTTGTAGTTGTATGTTTTGTTTAGTAGCTGTGATACAGTAGGCACATTAACTCATATTTACCTTATTAATAGTTTAAATCCATACTACAATTTCTCAACAGTGTATGTGAATAAAATATGTAATATGTAGTAAAATATGAACAAATATGCAAAACAAAAAATATAAATATATAAAAATAAAACATGTAAGTTATGTGAGATACATAATACAATTTATTTAGTAGCTGAACTTCATGCTTTAATGGATAAACTATAACATGAGTTCATATTTAAGATATACACACCCATTGTATCTTTGAGATTTAGTGAAAATCAGCTTCCATACAGGATTTGTAAGGCTGGACATGACAGCACACATCTGTAATCTCTATACTCGAAAAGATGAAGCAGAAAAACTGCCTTGAATTTGAGGGTAGTCTGTACCTCAAAAAAGTGAGTTCAAGACCAGTACAAACATATAATGAAACCTGTCTCAAAAACTAGTATACTTATGATTTATGCTTTCGGGGAATGGTATGTGTTTCCTGATTTTTCCAGTTTTTCCATAATTTTTATTGCTAACCTTGGGCATGCTGACCCAAACCTGCAGCCCTTGGTGTGATGGTGCACTCTTGCAACCCCACCACTTGGGAGGTAGAGACAGGAGAATTGCTGTGTGTTCTAGACCAGCCTGGGGGCTTGGACACTGAAGACAAGGCCAGCCCAAACTGCATAGCAAGACCCTATCTCAAATTAATAAATAAATAAATAAATAAATAAATAAACAAACAAACCTTTCTTAAGGAAAAAAAGATGTATTTTGAGCTATTTTAATAACTTTAAATTTTTGTTTTTACTGGTACATATTGCAAATGTCGCATGGGCATGTGATAAGTGCACACCAGATATTTTAATTACCATGTTTTAATCCCCCTTTCCTCCTCTTGTTACCTTATCTATCTGTTGATCTCTTTCTCATTTTAACAAAGTCTATCTTCTTGTTTCCTATTGATTATATTTCAGTTTGCTCTTTATTTTATATTTTATATTTTCATAGAAAAAAAACCATGCAGTATTTAAGCTTATGTGTATAATTTATTTTTTTTAACATTATGGTCTTAAGGCTCACCCAATTTTTTTCAAATTACTAATCTTTCCTTTATTTATACAGCATATAAGTTCCATTGTGTATAAATACAACACTACCTATTAATCTGTTAATGGACATTTAGGTTACCTCCAAGATTTAGCTGTTATTAATTGTGGTGCTAGAAACAAAGTGATCATTTTAACATGTTTTTCTTTTAAATACATTGAAATATATGTTTAGGTCTACTTAGATTAATCAACCTAAAAATAAGTTTAGATGACTTTCCTATTTACCATGCTAGTGTCATGGGAGTTTCTAAAGCAATAACAAATCTCTTTTACTTTCATAAATCCAAATAGTTTTCATATACCATCCCTAAGGTAGCAACACATCTATCTCTCTTACACTAATAAACTAAACTTCTGAAGATTTATGCAAACTTTGCAACCCCAGGAAGTAAAAGTACTTCATAATTAAACTCAAATTTACAGACACTAAATCTTAGGAGCAAAATATCATTCCCAACTATGCCAAGGTTTTTGTGTCCTGCCATGATCTTATTAATCCTATTCATTGCCTATAACATAATGGAGTAAGGCTCTAATAATGTTGTATAGAAATTTTGCTGCAAAGACTGTGTCATAAGTCTCCATGGATGGGAAGGATCACAGGAAACTGGCCTCAAATTAATTACAGCTACCATGCTGAGACAACATGGAAAAAGATTTATAGTGTTCAGCTTAGGCACAGAAACCTACAATTTCCAAAGCATGACAGCACTGGTATCAATCCTATATCTCACTCTCTACTGATGTCTTACAAACTTGGTCAATCTGTTTGAGCCCATTTTTTTTAATCAAAAACAGGAAGATGGTGATATACTCATGGCTAGATTATCATAGGGGTACCATTTAGTACACGTATATCATACTCAATAAATCAAATGTATGCAAAACATTGTGTTCTAATTTTCTTGATGTCAGATTCTGTTATTATTAATTCATGGAACAAAACTTCATTCTAATGAAATGTCTCCTTTAAAAGAAAGTTCTTTTTGGGAGGTACCTCTTTTTAAAATATGTATTCTTTGGATTTATTGTTACTTGTGATAGAGATGACAGACTTTACTCTTGGGAGTATCAGCTGATTTTTCTTTCTGCACTGGTCAGGATGTTTAATTCTACTTGTAATACATTTTTTACTTTTTTTTTTTTTTGGATCAAGAATCAAATGAGGACCATGTGCTTGGCAAGCTAGCACAGTGCTGTTGAGCTATAACCCCACCCCTTGACCTTTTGTTTATTGTCTTCATTCCAATAGTTTTTTTCTTGCTTGATCACTATTGTTATGTCCTTACATGTTATCTGGTGCCAAATTTTTCTAAATTTTTCACATATTAGGAAGATAGTATTATAAGTTGCCATGGATCTACCTCAAGCTCCACTTGGGAAAACCTGCAATCTTTTCAGTTATACTCTGTTAGGCCTCTGGCTCTTCTCATGCAGTCAATCTCTCCACACTAGGACACAAAGAACACTGCTTTCTTTTCTTTATGCAAAGAGTATCCAAAGTAATAAGGTTCTTCTCAGGTACATTTACTCAGTCCTCTTAATACCTATTAGAACACTATGATAAAAGGAGTCATATTAGCTTAATAACAAAGCTAATTGCCAGCCATTTCTGGAAATTTGAAACCTTTCAAAACACTGAAATTTACCGCTTGTCCCAACAAATCTATCTGCATATTTTTACCATTTACTTTTTAGTGGGTTAGACTTTCTTATTTTATGAAAGAAATTTAAAAATGTCTCAAAACCATATAATAAGAAAATAACTGTAGCCATTTTACTCTATATTTTTCTTAAATGTAATTACCTAGTTCCATAAATTGAAATGATTCTTACAAAAAAAAAAACAGATAATAATGCAAAGTTTCATTTCAAGGAACTAAGGTACACTATTAGTATGATATAAGTGCCTTTCATTTGAAAAGTTACATGAATCTAATTTTGTGTCATTTTATTTCTTGTTCCCTTAGGCATTTCACCTAAAACTATTGAGAAGCAAAAATATCTTTTGTACAGTATTTAGTCTTCCTATTTTATAGTTTAACACCGAGCCTTAGTTCATAATTGGATCTTATTATTATGTAACAGAGCTGAGTAACAAACATTTCTCTTTTTGGTCTCTGTCTCTCTCCTCTTTGTTCTCTCTCTCTTTCTCTCTCTCTCTCTGTCTCTCTCTCACTTCAAGCCTTTACTAAGCCCCCAAATTGATGCATGAGATCAAAAAGTAAAGAAAAACATTTTGCTTTAGCATTATTTTCTTTCATATCTTCATGAAAGTAAGCTTTAACTAAAAATCTAAAATAATTCAGATTTTAAAAAAATACTTCTCACATATACTTTTGGAGGACACACCATCTGGCATATTATAGATATCTAATAAAATTAAATCAAACTTATTATTGGATATAATTATTATATTAAAAAACCTGCATGTGTATATATACATACATACATATTTAAGTTGCATGCAAATTTACATGATGTACTTTGCTTTGATATAGTAGATTAAGTTGTGCTTACAGAAAAAAATATTCATCAGGCCGGTGAGATAGCTCGAAGAACTAAGCGCCTGTTTAGGCAAGCACAGGGGGTTAAATTCCCATGCATCACATTACATGATGGCCCCATCCCCAATTGCCCTGAGCCAGCCACCAAGACCAGACATGGTGTTAAATGCATGTAATCCCAGCACTGGTGAGGCTGCAGTCAGGAGGATCTCCATGAGAAGCAGCTGTGTACCAAATACAAAAAGATGGAAGGGAGGAAGGAAAGAGGAAGGAAGGAAGGAAGGAAGGAAGGAAGGAAGGAAGGAAGGAAGGAAGGAAGGAAGGAAGGAAGGAAGGAAGGAAGAGAGTGACAGAGAGAGAACGAGAGAGAGAGAGAGAGAAGAAAGAAAGTAATTGTCATATTGGCTAATGGGTTTTCCTATTAACAGAGTTAGTTTTCAAGGTTTTGTTTTGATCAAAACTTGAGGACATAAAATCTATGCTGGACTGACATTCAGATATGTGACTACAGGAAAATGG
This sequence comes from Ctenomys sociabilis, assembly GCA_004027165.1. NCBI lineage: Eukaryota > Metazoa > Chordata > Mammalia > Rodentia > Ctenomyidae > Ctenomys > Ctenomys sociabilis. Next base: position 43,744 of record PVKA01016503.1, read on the forward strand.
TTACTTTTGTGCAAACAAACATAAAAAGTGAGGAACATAGACTACATAGACGAATTCTTGACCTTAAGGATTCATATGGAATCTATACTTAGACAATTTGGATGTCTCCAGTAGTTTAATGTTGCTACACAAAAAGGGTTTTTTTTTAAATTCATTTTAAGTCAGTTTAATAAACTATGCTGTCATGTTCTGTGAAAGTTCTAGAAATTTCACAAGGAACTAAAGATGTTGAATGTACATTTTTTAACTCATATACGTATGTACATACTGATGTACATGTATACAGACTCATACTTTAAGAAACTATATTTAAAATTTCTTAAAATGCACAAAATTTTTAAGTGATGTATGTTTTCTCAAATATTATTCTGGAATATAAATAAGGATTTCCTATAGGTATAGATTTTACTTTATCAAGAAATTCCATACTTCTTTATTTTCTGAAATATTATTTGAATATTTATTGCAAGAAACTGTCATAAAACAGGGGAAATATATTATATTTCATCCAAAAATATTCCCAGGAATATTTTTATTTATTTATTTTTCGTCTGTTTGTTTTTTGGTGGGGGAGGACCAGGGATTGAACTCAGGCCCTTGTGCTTGCCAGGGAAGCACTTCTTTCACAGAGCCATCTCCCCAGCCCTATTTATTTATTTTTAATTTTATTTTATTGAAGAACAAATAGCAATGAGACAGTTTCAAGACAAATTAACAGGACAGATTTGATAAATTAATACATTGTAAACTAATTTCGTACAAGGTGCATACATGATATACTTACAGACACTATTATAGCAGATGTCTCTAATCAGTGAATTAAGAGAGTGCAGCTGTTTACTTATCTTATTTTTTTATACCTGAATTATATCACAGATTCAATATTTAATATGTTCTAGCTTGTTATCTTCCTAGTGGTTGTCCATAGTACTAGAAGCCAACATAATATTTTGTTCAACCACTATTAGTGCAAATCTTACTTCTCATAGAATTATGCAGAAGCACTGTATATTTATCCTAACTGTACCATTTATACACACACATCATGATTCTTCCTTTGTATACCCCTTTTTTTGGTCTAGACCTGTCAAAGATGGGCACTCAAATGTCATTAAACCAATTTAGGTGCCTGAACTAGGCGACATAGTCCAACACAGTCCAGCATTCCACAATAATAGTGAGTTATCTGAAGAAGTTGTTGACTGTAGCCATTTACACCTCAACTTATGATTATGGCTCCACGGTATATACCTCATTTTTATACTTTTCTGATGGATGGTTAAGACCAAGATAAAGCAATACCTATATATCAAAAAGTATAGCTTTTGTTTCTGATGAGGTCAGTGAAGCCTCCTCAGGGTTTATCTTGTTATTATAGGTGCTTCAATTCAGTAAAACAATCCAACACAGTCCAGCAATCCAAAAAATAGTGGGTTACCCAAAGAAGTTGTACACTAAGCCATTTATAGCTCAGCTTATTGTTATAGCCTTATTATTATGGCCTTATTATTATGGCTTTATAATAAAAAATGTAACTTTTGTACCTGATGAGGTCAGTCGAGTTCCCTCAGAGTATATCATGTAATCCTGTACCTCACTCTGTAATCCTTTGTCAGTATCAGCCATGTGGATGAGTTAGGGTCATTGCCTGACAAGTTTGCTCTCTGTGAAAGTATGAGAGAAAAATTTCTCTCCATGTGACTCTCCTTAGGCACAACATAACTCATTCATTACATTCCTATCTGGCTCCATAATTTCCTTGATCAGAAAATTGGGGGCACAACTGAGTTCCATGATGTTACAGTACAGGCTCCCCTATGTCGAGTCTTCACTGACCTTGAGAGTGTAGGGCCAAAATGTTGGTGACATTGCAGAACTTCCATTTCTCCAATTTTTGATCTATGAAATTAGGTTGTTAACCATTCAGAAGAGAATCTGATTATTAACCTGCAACATATGAAGTTCAATTTACCCAAACTATGGGACTAAATTCTTATTAGTTGTTGTTATACTTTCTATTTGTATTTCTTCTTTTGATTTCTTATACTAGGAGGACTATATGATATTTCCACATGTGTGTCTGGTTTATGTCCCTTATCAATGTATTTCAAGTGGCATCCACTTAAATATAAATCCTTCAAGTTTATCATTCTTTATAATATTCCATTATATGGAAATACCACATCTTTTTCAGCCATTTCTCATGTGATGAGCATCTTTTTTTGTTTCCAAGATTTGGCTCTCACAAATTATGCTGCTATAACCATAGGTACACATATATCACTATGATATAGTGTTTTCTGTTTCTCCGGGAAAATTCCCACTAATAGGATAGCCAGCTTGAACAGGATTTCTAGTCCTTTTGTGAGGTGTCTGCACAATGATATCCACAATGGTTACACCAGTCTACCTTCCCACCAGCAGTGAAGAAGTGTTCCGTTTTCCCCACATCCAATCCAATATTTGTTGTCGGTTGATTTCTTTGACAGCCATTCTTTCCGGTGTGAGATGGTATCTCAGTGTTGTTTCTACTTGCATTTCACAGATGGCTTGTGATATGGAGCATTTTTTCATATATTTATTCAGTTCTTTCATTTCATTCTCTGAGATGTGTGTATTCATCCCACAAGACCATTTCTAGATTGGGTCTTTAAACTTGAGGGCCCTAATGTATAAGTTCTAGAAAGCAGACCATTGTCCGAGTGCTTATTTGTTAACATTTTGTTTAAAATTTGTTGGTTGTCTTTTCACATTGTTGGCAATTTGCTTTGACACACAAATTGTTAATTTTTTAAGTGTTTCCCATGCAAATACATGTTTGTTGATGAACTCTTTGCCTACCCCTACATTTTCATGAGTTCCTGCTACTTTCTTTTCTGTTTTAATGTTTAGATCTGTAATCCATTTTGACTTTAGCTTAGGGTATGGTGATAGACCTGGGTCAAGTTTTAGTTTTCAGCATGTAGAAAGCCAGGTTTTCCAGTCCCATTTGTTAAAGAGGCTATCTTTCTTCCAGTAAGTGTGGTAGGCCCCTTTGTCTAAGATCAGGTGGCTGAGAGTGTTTGTAGAGGAATCTGCCTCTTTTAATCTATTCCATTGATCCTCAGGTCTACATTGTTGCCAATTCCATGTTGATTTTACCACAGTATCTTTGAGGTATAATTTCAAGTAAGGAGTTGTGGTGCCTCCTGCCTTGTCTTTCTTGGCCAGGATTGCCTTTGCTAGTCTAGGTCTTTCCTGGTTCCAAATAAATTTTATGAAAAATTTCTCTAGATCTGGGAGTTATTTCGGTGGCAGTTTGATAGGGATTGTGTTAAATCTGTACAACAGTGTTGGGAGTATGGCAATCTTCACGATGTTGGATCTTCCTATCCAGTAACATTGAATATCTTTCCATGTTTTGAAATATTGTACTGTAATTTTCCTTGAAAAGATCTTTGACTTCTTTGGTTAAGTGCATTCCAAGATATTTCATTTTCTGTGGTTCTATTGTATAAAGTATTGTTTGTATAGATTCCCTCTTAGTGTGTTTGTTATCTCTGTAGAGAAATGCTACTGACTTTTGAGTATTGACCTTGTATCCTGCTATGCTACTAAATTTCTGTATCAATTCTAGCAGCTTCTTGATAGAAATTTTTGGGTCTTCCAAGGAAAGCATCATGTTGTCTGCAAATAATGATAATTTAACTTCTTTACCCATTCTTATTCTTTTATTTCTACCTCTTGTCTAATGGATGTAGCTAATGATAGGAGAGGTGATAGAGGACATTCTTGTCTTGTACCTGATCTAAGAATAAAAGATTTCAGTTTTTCCTCATTTAGAACTATATTAGCTGTTGAGTTGTCATAGATGGCTATCATTAAGTTCAGGTAGAGTCCATCTATTCCAATTTTCTGTAGGCTTTTGAACATGAATGAGTGTTGGACTTTGTCAAAAGCCTTTTCTGCATTAGTTAGGATGACCATGTGCTTTTTAGATTTCAGTCCATTGGTAAAGT
>PVKA01016504.1:0-22763 GCA_004027165.1 Ctenomys sociabilis
AGGAGGGAGACAGGGAGGGAAGGAGGGAAGGAGGGAGGGAGGGAGGCAAAGAAGCAACAAGCCAGCCGGCCAGATGAGCAAAGTTCGCACCCAGTGCACTAGGACAGGGCTGGGCCCAAGGTGAAGTGGGCAGCTCAGCAGGGCGAAGGGCTGCGCTGCGCTCCGTCCACTCCTCCTAGAGATAAGCACATTCCGGGATTTGGGGGACAGAACCCTACCCTGAGCAGCGCCCCAGCCCTTTGGTCCTTTTATTTCCCCATAGTCCACTCACTGCACAGCCCCGGCTGGCCTGAGGCTCACAGGTCCCAGCCTGGGGTCCCCAGCAGCTGGGGTCACGCCAGCCACCCCACTGACAGTGTTTCTTTTCTCTCTTTTTTTTTTTAGTGAATAACATTGCCGCATCATCTTTCTGATTGTAAGAGTTCACCAGGTGGTTCTGGACACAGCTTATCTTTGTTAGATGTGTGATAAAATAGTGACTATACACGTCAAAAACAAAGATACGGTTACTACACTGCAAATTTGGTGGACAGGGAGAGCCAGGTATACACAGCTAGCGCAAGAGCTCAGCCTATATGAGGCTCTGGGTCCAACCCCCTGTGCTCACACACACACACACACACACACACACACACACACACTTTAGCCCCATTCGCTCACAGTCATTACAATAATTTTTATCCATTATTCTAACGGTATCTCATGAAATGCATCTCTAATTACTATTATTCTATGTGGCTGTTTTTATCCCTTGAACAGTAGCTAAGTTGATGTCACCTGGAGGACAAAAAGAAACTGCTGCCCCTTGTCTCCCTGACGGCGCAGTATCAGCCAATAGGAGGCGCGCTGTTCCGGGTAGGCCAAGCTGCTCTTCAGCAACGGAAAAGAAGCCTGCGCCCCGCCCCATCGGGCAGGTATCTGTGCCGTTCTTTTCCTTTCTAGTCTTTGTTTCCTGTAAGGCAGTGGAGCTCCAGGCCCCGCATGCAGCAGGCAGGCACTCTCCCTGGGGCTACGCCCAGCCCCAGCTGTGCACCTGCTCCCTCCACTCCCTCAGGCTCCCTCTGGGTCCCTCCCTGCAAAAGGAAGGGCTGGTCCTAAGGTCACCAGAGTAAGTCCTGTGCTTTATTCTCTTCCCTTCAGCGCTTGCATTTTCAGTTTTAATTTTGTAGATTCCGCTTAAAATAACTATCTTGGAATGAGTCACTTTTTCTATCTGACAGATCACTGAATTAATCTCTCTCTCTCTCTCTCTCTCTCTCTCTCTCTCTCTCTCTCTCTCTGGGACAGGGTCTCACTGTGCAGCTCAGCCTGGCCTTGAGCTCATTTTGTAGCTCAGGCTGGCCTCGAACTTGCAAAGATCCTCCTGCCTTAGCTTCAGAAGTGCTAGGATTACAAGTGTGTGCCACCATGCCTAGTTTAATCTCTTATTTCTTTAAACAAGAGTCTGTGGGGCCCACCACTCTATTGGATTCAACTGAAAACAGGCCCACCCCATCCCCTATTCTGGGAAACCTCTGGCAAAGCTGAGAGACAGTTTTGATTGTCAAGACCAGGAAGGATGTAGAGTGTGCCTAAGGAGAGTCACATGGAGAGAAAACATTCTCAGGCTTTCACAGAACAAATTGGTCAGGCAATGGCTGTTACTCATCGACATGGCTGATACTGACAAAGGATCTACAAAGTGCAGTACAGGGTTTCAGGATAAATCCTGAGGGTACCTGACTCACCTTATCAGATACAAAAGTTCCATTTCTTGTTATATAGGTCTTGCTATATCTTGGTCTTAACCATCCTGCAGAAAAGTATAAAAATGAGGTATAAAAAGTAAAGCCAAGCAACTGCCTGACAAGGGCCTGAGTTCAATCCTCAGTTCCACAAAAAAAATTTTTTTAAAAAGCAAAGCCATATTAATAAGCTGAGCTGTACAAGGATCAAGTCAACAACTTCTGACATTGCCAGTCCTACAGATAACCCACTGCTATTATGGACTATTGGACTATATTGGATTATTTTGCTGAGTTCAAACACCTACAATATTTAAATGGCAGTGGAATACCCATCTGACAAAACTAAACAAAAAAGTGATACAAATGAAGGGCCATTTTGTATCTGTATATACAAAATAGTTAGGATAGATAGACAGCTACTTTCTCTTAATTCAATGAGAAGAAAGATTTGTACTGATAGTGTTTGGACAGGATATCATCTCTGCTACTTGCACTATGAATAACCACTACAAAGACAACAATATGTAATGTGTTAATTATCGAAACCATCCTATTAATCAGTTTTGAAACTGTCTCATTGCTATTTGTTTCTCAATAATATTAATTAAAAAAAAAAAAAAAAAAAAAAAAAAAGACCAGGAAGGGACAGCTACTAGCAAGAAGGGGACGGGGAGCCAGAAGGCCGGTGGACACCTCATGGTGGGCAGGGCCTTCTCCACCACCACCAGAGAGGAAGGCACAGGTCCTCGGGGCCAAGCAGAGATCCCTGGGCGTGGAGGGCCAGGGAAGGGTAAAGAAGGAAGGGACGCCACGGTGGAGGGCGTTGGCTCCTTGCGATCTCCTGCTGTCCTTCCTCTGAGGACTAGCACAACCTTTGTCTCTGTTGAATTTGGTTCCTTTTGGAGGCCCTTCCTCGTCGTTCTTGAGGAATAAGAAGGTGTGAGTGCGTGACTTGAACAGGCCCGCAGCGGGCCAGCGCAGGAGGGACCCTTGGACACCACGGGCAGCGCAGACTGCTGGCCGCAAGCGCATTCTCCCTGCCCCAGCCCTCAGATCCTTAGGTCTGTTCCTCAGCACCGTGTGCGTCTGCCTACAGCATTCAGGGAGCAACGTGAACTTTTCCCCTGAGTCTTCTGTTTCCAAATTAGTGGGAAACAAAAGGTGCCATTGCTCCACTCGAAGCCATTTCAGCGATTCTCAAATAAAAGCCGGCAGCAATAACGGAGCCGTTTAGAAGACGCAATGATGGAAGACATACTTAGGAAGCTTGTAAACATTTTAGAACAACAGCCAACTGTCTCCTTGTACAACAGCGCTTTGGGCTTTCACGTGGTCATGTGTCTATAAAACAGAACTGAACGGAATAAATAGCCTGGAATAATGCAGCGTCCCTGTCTTCTAGTAAAGGTTCTCTTCACACATCCGTCTTCAGCTTCTCAACCACTCTGAAGATTAAGTTACCTCACCTCGAGATCAGTTCCACTTTAAAAAGCACTTTCGACTCGTGTTTAACCAAGCGCCAGAAGCGATTCAAAAGAGACCTAATTGAACACTGAGTGCTGGAAACATTCAAATGATGGCCAAGTTTCTTTCTGAAAACACCAACAGCGAAGTCCAGCAGGAAACAGGGATTAGACATCAACTGGAGGAAAAATTTCCCTTAAGATGTGTGGCGTTTGCCTTTTAGATATGGACCCTTCAGGTCTCCTCTAGTGTGCTAAGAGGAGCAGAACACCCTTGCTGGTCCCCTTTCCCACCCTGCCTGCCAGGCTGTCTCCTATCTCTGCTGCCTCTGCAGGTTTTGTAACTCTCTCTGGTGCTCCAAAAGCCAAGGAAATTAGAGGTGGGATGGGAAGCTCACCGAGCTGTGTTATCCTGCTTTTTCCCTACCAATTTGAGTGTCCTTCTTGGTCAGCCAGCTGCAGAAGGTATCAAATAAAGTTACGGAAAAGCACATGGACAGGTCACACCGGTGAGGGTTCTTGCAGTGGATGGATGCCCTGAGGATTTTATAAATTTAAATCTTGAGACATCACCCCCCCCCCCACACACACACACACACACGCTACAACTCTACAGGCAGGAAGCCAACAGTGGTAGTAATCAAATGAGCTCAGGGAGCCTCAGTTTGTTTTTTTAAGGGGAAAAAGTACAGGCATTCTGCCCAGAAGAACCTAGAGAGAGAACATGTATCTCTTAAAATCCCAGAAATTGCTGCCGATGGCTTGGTGCATACCGATCAAGGGAGAAAAAAGTCGCCGAACTGGTTTGGTGGCTGCAGCAGCTGCTTACTGCCAAGAGAAATCTATTTAGGAGGGAAAGAGAGAGAGAGAGAGCAATAGAAAATGATCATTTTGCCTAAGTTTGACTTGGGCATTATTTTCAAGTAAATATTTATAATTTCAACACTATTCCATGGCTGCTACTGCTGCTGGCTTTGACTTCGATCGACTGAAACCCAGTCTTGGATTAAAACCGCTGCATAGCAACAGGGAACTGCTGTGGCCACCGCCAGGGCCCTTTCTGTGGCCCAAAGAGGGGGTGGGGACTTATTTGGTGACACTCGCCAGGGAGATTTTGAGTTCCCTCGTCCGGTGGCAGCTGAGTTGAGAAACATTGTTCTTCACCCTTTGGGCCCAGGTCGACCCGGTTTCTGCCCAAGGCCCGGCTCATCTCAATGAATTCTGCGGGCTTCTCCCTTCATTCAGGAAGTGGGGAGCTGAGCCCTGAGATTCTTTCTGCTCCGATGATATAAACAAATGGCAGAGGAAGTCAAGTCAAACTTTCCCTCGCTGCTTTTGTTCTCCCAGCTAGCAGTCCACAAGACCCAGCCAAGTTTCTTTGGATGCCTTTTACAGTTCACTCTAAACTTGAAAGGCAGAAACCCTCTTGCTTTTGCTCCATGTGTCTGTGAAAAGATACTCTTTCTTATGTGTGTGCATGTGTGCGTGTGTGTGTGTGTGTGTGTGGTTTTTAAAAGCAGAAGTGTCCTTCATGCTTAAAAAAAAATTTAAAACCGCTTGGTGAGACTTCAAAGCAACCTGCCTCTTGGTCTTCAATGCTTTTGAATTGTTCTTTCCTTCACTTATCTCCAGGCTAAAACACAAACAGGCCAGCAACTGCGATCTTTGCCCAGACGCTAAACAGCTAAATCCAAATGGGAGCCACCAGTGCCCTAAACTCACAGCCAGAGGAACTAACAGTGAGGATCCAGCTAGGGCTGCCTGGTCCCAACCAGCACCAGACAGAAAGGAGTCATCTTATCTGTGTCATCTGCAGATCCTGCCGTAAAAATCATGGATAATTAGGCCCTTCGCTACCTGAAGCTTTATCAGTGGTTTGTAAGACTTCATCTCCAGGCTTCACCAATCTCCCTGAGAGCCCCAAGAGCCAGGACTTTCAAACCAGAGACACCTGATAATCCGGGTGACCTAGTCACCGAAGTACAGAAATCTCTGCCCTAAATAATTAAAGGAAAACAGGAGAGGAACAAAAAATAAATAATGTGTAGGGTAGCCTGGGCGCAGCTTCTATTATGTAAATTCTGGCGAAAGGAGTAAAGAGGCAACAGCCCGATGGGTCCGTGCACCCACCATGTTTGTTTCTTACCAGTCCCTCTGGACAGTTGTGCAACCGCCTTTCAACACAAGCAGGTCCTCCCACAAAGCATGTAGGTTTCAGAGCCAGGCTTAGCTGCTTCCTGAGTGTTTTGTCCTTTGAACATGAGGATACACTGTTGCCATAGTTAGAAACCATATTGTTATAGGTCAGAGACGCAGCCAGCTTGACCCCAAGTGAGGGTCTTGTCTTTTTTTTGGGGGGGGGGTCAGAAATTGAACTCAGGACCTTGCACTTGCCAACTAAGCTTTTTGAAAATATGTGATGATGAGTGTTAACCCTCACGACACTGTGTGTTTCCTGACATCAGGAAGAGCCACCCTTGGTAGAATCTGCACTTCCCAGCGCTCGCAAAGTTCTGTCTGTGTCAGAACACGTTGGCTCAGTCCTGAGCACCTCCTCCCACTTTATCTATAAAAACATATAGGCAGATATTTATAGAATCACAGGTATATAAAATCCATTAAGCACGTTGTAAGTGACTGTGTAATTATTGGATAAACAGTAGATGAAAGGAAAGTGGTAAACTCCCAAAGGGGCTTTAATCTACTTTTTATCGTACATTCATTAAGTTATTTATTTGTCCACATTCCCCTCTCTGTTGATTATGTGCCAGGCAGGAACTTCCCTTGAGCGACAGGCAAGCTGAGAAAGTGACTTCATTTATTTGGCCGGGAGAGGGAGACCCAGAGAAATTCCACAGCCTGTGGGCCGCTGGGCGCCCTCCGAGGCCAGGCGGGGTGCAGGCGCCTGCACGGAAGCTGCTGGAGGCAAGGGCACCCTCACACCTCTGCACCTCCCCACCTCCTGCCTCGGTCTGAAGCTTTGATGTAGAAACATACAGTGGGGGGGGGGTGCTTCGTGTCTCTGTAAAGTAGTCTTACAGTGCAATTGCCATATCGTTAGAGAATTTAACAGCTGCCTTCTACAGACTTTCTAAAGTCCCTGCTGTTATCTATTTAGATCGGCTGCAAGATACAAAGGTCAATAGCGCTGATGTGCCTAATACTAGTATCACACAAGGGCCTAAAAGGTGGGGTATCCCACAGCCCCCCTTCTGTGCCAGAATTATGGGAGATGACCCACAATTCAATGATTTTTTTGTTCAGTTGGTTGAAGGTGTTTTTGCTTTTGTTTTTCTTTTTGGTCATGCTGTAGACTGAACTCAGTATCATTACACTGAGCTGTATCCCCATCCCTTTCTTGTTTTATTTAGATTTTTGGGACAGGCTTTCACCAAGTCACTAAATTGCCCTGCTCTGGGCTTAAACTTGCCATCCTCGTGCCTGGGACTGACTGAGTGCTGGGATTGAGGATTGCAAGCCACCTCACCCAGCTCAGATTTATTTTTTAATTTCAACATGTACCCATGGGTTAGTCTCTTTAAAAGACACAATTATAATTTATACTTTAGTGGGAGTTCTTGTTGTTGTCGTTGTTTGTGGCATCGGGGATCAAACTTGGGACCTGCGCTTGCAAAGCAGGTGCTTATGCCATTGATACCACTGAGCTGTATTTCCCGCCCTACGCTTTAGTTTGATGTCTGTTTAAACTTTGATTTTTTTTTTTTTTTTTTTTTTTTTTTTTTTTTTTTTTTTTTTTTTTTTTTTTTTTTTTTTTTTTTTTTTTTTTTTTTTTTTTTTTTTTTTTTTTTTTTTTTTTTTTTTTTTTTTTTTTGGCAGAACTGGGGATTGAGCTCAGGCTCTTGGGCTTGCCAGGCAAGCGCTTATTCTACTGAGCCATCTCCCTGCTCCCAACTTTGTCCCTGGCCCCTAAATTTTGATTTAAATACAGGCCCCAAACAAATTACAGGCATCCTGATAGAGGGTGATTACTGGCATTGCTGACTCAGTTGGTTATCCTTAATGAAATAAAACAGTTTTATTTCTACAGACACACAAAAAAAGAATAAATAAATAAATACAGGTCCCCTGGAACAGGCTAGATTACTTGCGCAGTTCCCTGCCCCACTGAGGGTGGCGCTGGCTGCGTGGCTGGCCCTGGCCCACTCAGGGGAGCAGGGCCACACGGTGGTCAGCACGGTGGGGTTCTCTACCGTGCTGGAGGGACAGGTCCTGGAGCTGTACAGTCCTGGTCCCCAATACCTGGAGCAAGCCTATAGGTGAGGGCTTCAAGCCCCGCCCTGCCCTGCCCTGCCCCACCCAGAAGCGAGGACCCCCAGCCGACCTGCTGGCACCTCTGCCTGACAGGAAACTGACTTGAAGCCTCAGAGCCTTGAGAGGGTATGTCACATGACATTCTGACCCTGCTTTGGCAAGAGCAGAGTGACTTTGGCCTCCTAACACCAATAGCCTTTCTCTGGGCTGGGCACACAAGTCTAGATGCAGGGAGAGGGGTCTTCAACATAGTGCAAGTACTTGTGAACTGATCAGTCTTTGTTTTGTAAATCAAGGTCAATCATCACCTTTCATACACTGAGTGCAGCTCTGGCCCACAAGGTTTAAGTGTAGCAGCCTATGCAGAAAGAACAAAAGAGGCATGAGGTACCCATTTTATGTCTTCAGCTAGATAAAGCATTTGTTCCACAAGTGCTTCGTTCCAAAGAGAAAATCAAGCACTTGTTCTAGAGATGTGGCCTTGCTGAGCCTTTGCTGCTAGATGTGGAAGGTGCAGTAGTGAATGTGAATAGCCTATGTGCACCAGACACTTAGCACTGGCCCGACATTGTTCTTAATACTTTATATACAAATGTCTAAACTCCAGAACTTAATGTGGTAGCTCTGTGGTTATGTCCATTTTGTGGCTTTTTCTTTTCTTTTTGTGGAACTGGGGATCAAACTCAGGCCCTTGCACTTGCCAGGGAAGTGCTTATTCCACTAGACCATCTCCCCACCCCATTATGTCCACTTTTCAGATGAGAAAACTGAGAAGTCCAGAGGTTATGCGCTGACCCCCACCATGCTGGGTTTCAGGTCAGCCCACGTGGCTGCAGAGCTCTATTCTAACTCAGCAACTGAGACTTGCAGTTTCTGTGGCAGGGGATTTTCAGAGTCTTGAGACCAAAACTTCAAAGAGGACAAATGCATCCTTAGAAGCCATAGGCAGGGCTAGGGAGATGACTCAGTGGAATAAGCGCTTGCACTGGCAAGTGCAAGGGCCTGAGTTCAATCCCTGGTTCCGCAAAAAAAAAAAAAGAAAGAAAAAGCCATAGGTAGGGCCCAGGACAGAAAAAAACAGGAAACCATGATTCGGAATAATAGGGAGTGATCTATATACATTAATACCTGTGAATCAAGCAACTGCACTGAAGATAGCAATGTGTAATAGAAGGGTCACACTTAGAATGCCTGCCATTCTGGTCTGCTAAATACATACTTTCTGTCATGACATACCAATTATTACCATTCTGTCTCACAAGTAAAAGTTTTTTTTGGGGGGGCGGTAATAAATTTAAAAAAAAGAATAATAGGGAGTGGAGGGATTGAGGAGCTGGACGGGCCACTGGCAAGTGCTGAGAGGAAAGGGGCTGGGAAGATGGCTCAGTTGAAAAAGCACTTCTCTGGCAAGCACAAGGGTCTGAGTTCAATCCCTGGTTCAGCAAAAAAAAAAAAAATAATAATAATAATAATAATTAGCAATGAATCTGATCTAGTAATGAAACGCTGAACACTGTGTAGAGCCTTCCCTAAAATACAAATAAATAAGTAAATAATAAAGAGAAGGAATTGTCTAATAAAGAAGAGTAAGTGCTCGGATGGCTCAGGCAAAGCAAGAGAATTCTTGTGGACTCAACCTGAACACTATGCCAATTCGGGGGCCACATTCAAGTCATGTTTGAGATGTGTCTCTAAGGAAACCTAAGTAAAAAATCTATGAAGGCCACAGAAGAAAGAAATTGGACAGGTTTTTCTCAAATTTAACACAGCCTTACTCAAAATCCCCATCTAACCAGTAATGGGTGGTGACACCAACTGAAATTTTTCTAATTGACAATAATTTTAAAAACACATTTTGGTCCATCCTGGTGGAGGAAATATTACATCTCTCTGAGTAGTCTCATTATGGAAATGGTAATTCAATATCATTGTTAAAGGACCAAGCAGTCAAAAAGTATGAAGCCAAAACACAAGGGGAAAAATACCAAAGGAAAGGTCAGATGCCTTTCTCATTTTAAAAAATTGCTATTTTCCAGAGGTTTTTTTTGTTTTATTTTGAATATACAAGATCACTCTAGATGTTTCTTTTTTTTTTTTTTTTTTTTTTTTCTTTCACAACCAGGGATTGAACTCAGGCTCTTGTGCTTGCCAGGCAAGCGCTTATTCTATTGAGCTATCTCCCCGGGCCCTTGTGCTCTCTTTCTTAATGGAAGCTGTACAAGACACTTCCAGGTCCTTGTCTCAGTCCAAGAAACCAATATTTGTAATCCCAAAGTTATGTTATTGGAATTCCATTAAGTTGGTTCCAATCTGCCACTTTCCATGCAACCCACGGCAAAAATAAAAACAAAAGTTATATCTTTAATCATCAGGGAGTCAAGGGGCTCTAGGTCCAGCCACAAAGATGGATTTCTGGAAACAAGAGGGTGACCCAGGGCCTCACCCAGTTTTATTCAGTGGACGAGTGGCTTCAGGACAATTGACTGAGAATTGTGGGAAGTAGGTGACTACTATGAGCTGAGCTAGGTGAGTGGCCTAAATTTACCTCTGCATTTGCAGAGAGGATCTGCAGAGAGAGTCATTTGTATTATACAGTATTTAAAGTTTTGGGAAGTCTAAGGGCTTCAGCTTTGATGTCGTCTTTCAAGCCCCAGGAAGTCATAGCCTCTATCTTGAGGCTCAATCCCAGCTGGCAGCACGGAACATTAGCTCTACCATCCTGTCTCCACTGGGCTCACATCAAGGAGCAGCAGGCTTACCAGGGAAACATGCATGCCACCTTCAAAGACTATCACCAATACTCATTGCTTAAGGCCAATTGAAGGATAAACAGAAGTTCTAGCCAGCTCTGTACATAATAATACAAGGAAATAGGATCAGGCTCGGCTCCTCTTTCAAGGAGAGCTGCTCCGGTGACCCTCCATAGGAAGCCCCCAAATTGTATACATTGAAGACCTGTAAGCCAGGAATGACCCTGCAAAGCTAAGTACCTACTGTGTGCTTGGTAGCAATTCTCCATGCTAGGTCCACCTCAACCAAATTCAATGGAGGTGGGCCAGCCAGATAGCTCAGGGGACTAAAGTACCTGATTAGGCAGAGGAAGGGACTTAGGCTGGATCCCCTGCGCCCTGTGCCAGCCCCACCACTAGGGTCCACTGAGACTGGGCGTAGTGACGCACACCTGTAATCCCAGCAGTTGGGAGGCTGAAAACAGGAGGATCACTGAGTCCAATCTGTATAGTGAGACTATGTAGACCCTGTACTAAATACATTGGGGAAAAAAAACAATCAAACGTAGGTGCTTTTAAAATGTGTCCCTCTTTCAAAGGGCAAAGACCATTTCCCCTTCTTTTGCATGCAGGCATGAGCTAGTGAGACCTTCCTAAGGAATGGATTATTGGGGGGTGACACTGGGTGACATTAAGACTGGCCATAAGAGACACTGCAGTTGCCATGTTGCTCTTCCCTACTGACTCTAACAGTCCCATCCCAAAGCCTTCTCCAGGCATTATCGTCCAGAGCCAGGCCTGCGGCAGTCTCCAGCCTGAGCTCTGACCTCATTTTAATCTTACTTCTTTTTATTGAGGAGAAAATAAAAACAAATCAATTTCAAAACAGGTTGGTAGTAGAGTTGCAATAATTAACACATTGCTTAATATCTTTGGGGTCATTAATCAGAGTACACAATGCAGGAGGCTTACTATGAGTTCGAGCTACGTAGTAAGACCTTAGAATAACCAAATGCATTTTAAAAGAAAGAAAGAAAGAAAGAAAGAAAGAAAGAAAGAAAGAAAGAAAGAAAGAAAGAAAGAAAGAAAGAAAGAAAGAAAGAAAGAAAGAAAAAAAGAAAAGAAAAAAGAAAGAAATGAATCAAATTAACATCACATATTTATCTGGTAAACACAGGTTCTGCAGCCCAGAGTTTTTCTATGCTGTGGGCATTGAGCCCACAGAATAGAGAATTGACAAGGCTTCAAACCCCATCCCTCCCACAGCAAAAAAGCAGTTTCTATCCCACAGAGCTCTGGAATCAAGGATCAGTTTCCCTCTCCCACAGCAAACATCCCCCGGGGGTAAAGTGCCCATATTTGCGTCTATCAGGTGTTGCTGCAGCCTTTGTCTTCGCCATCTCTCGGTTCTTGGTTCCCCAGGCTCGCTCCCAAGGGGGCCACAGGACAGAACTCAGACTGACTCCCGGGAAGGATTTGGGCAGATTTGTCCTTATAAAGAGGAACCTTGTCTCTCTTTCCTTGCTTCCAGATGTAGAACTGAATTAAGCAACCTGTAAATGGTAGGTTAGGGTTACATAACCTAAGGCCAAGAGAATCACCCTGCAGACACACTTGAGGGTGGAATGACCCACAGCTACCTGCCCTGGACTGCCCTCAGGGGAGGAGAAATAATAGGCCATGTGGTTCAACCTCCGTGGCTTTTGTCCTGGTGGTTGCTACTTATAACTGAGGTTCCCAAAGCAAAGCAAGAACTTGAGAATTGGACAATGAAGAGAGGGCAAGGAGAAATTCTGAGTAACATGACAGGGGCAAAACCATTCATTTATACACACTAGATGGGTAAGACAATGATCCTGAGAAACATCAGGAGATTTTTGAAACTAGCAGTTAAGTGGTAGGATTCTCACCCCGACTAACTATATATTCTGATACCTGTGAACCAAGCAACTGCACTGAATTTAACAAAATGTAATAGAGGGGTCACACTCCAAATGCCTGCCATTCTGGTCTTCTAAATATGTACTTCTTGTCATGACATGCCAACTATTACTATACTGCCTCAAATAAAATTTTTAAAGGGCAATAAGTGAAAAATAAGACAAAAAATGTCACAAGACAGTCCTACTACAATGCTGTATATGGATAGATTTCTAAATATCTGTGTAAATATATGGAAGTGTTAATTCCTATTGTTAAATTGCTTTTTTCTTCTTCATATTCTGTACAGACTTAGAGTTTAGTATCTTAATACTTCATGGAAAATACATGTTCCATGTTATGCCTATGATGTCTGATATTTAGACAAATAGTGTGGGTAAACCAAACTGCATATGTTGCAGGGTAATAATAAGCTTCTCTTCTGGAGGGTTAACAACCTAAGTTTGCAGATCAAAAATTGGAGAAAAAGAATGGCTGAAAGATCAGCCAATATTTTGGCCCTAGCTTTCAAGGTCAATGGAGACTCAGGACATAGAAGAATTTTTTCTTTTCTTTTCTTTTTTTTTTTTTTTTTTTTTTTTTTTTTTTTTTTTTTTTTTTTTTTTTTTTTTTTTTTTTTTTTTTTTTTTTTTTGTCTTTTTGAGACAGGGTTCAGGCTGGCCTTAAGCTCACTTTGTAGCTCAGGCTGGTCTCAAACTCACAACAATCCTCCTGCCTCAGCCTCCCGCGTGCTTGGATTATAGGCATGCACCACCACGGTCGGCTAGGAGAATGTTTTCTGTAACATCATGTAACTCAGTTGTGCCCCAAATTTTCTGATCAAGGAAAAATTCCTCTGTGGGGCCACGGAGGAATGTGATCAATAACGTATAGTGTGCCTAAGGAGAGTCACATGGAGAGAAAACTTTCTCTCAGGCTTTCACAGAGAGCAAATTGGTCAAGCAATGGCCGTGACTCATCCACATGGCTGACACTGACAAGGAATCTACAAAGTGCAGTACAGGGTTACAGGTTAAACCCTGAAGGTACCTGACTCACCTTATCTGATACAATAGTTACATTTCTTGTTATATAGGTCTTGCTTTAACTCCGTTCTAACCATCCAGCAGAAAAGTATAAAAATGGAGGTATGTAAAGTCATGGGTCCAAGGAGATGGCTCAGTGGAATAAACTCTTCCCTAGCAAGCATAAGGACCTGAGTTCAATCCCCAGTTGTGCCAAAAATAAAATAAAGTCATATTAATATACTGAGCTGTGAATGGCTCAGGTTAACAACTTCTGTGGATAACCCACTTCTATATAGGCTATCAAAACTAACGTGAGGTTCCCAGTTCATTTTTTTTTTTTTTTTTTTTTTGAACCAGGGATTGAACTCAGGCCCTTGAGCTTTCCAGGGAAGCACTTATTCTACTGAGCCATCTCCCTAGCCCTCCCAATTGATTTAGAGAAATTAAAACCAAGGACCATAGATAACTGAGGTCACAAAGCCAAAGAATGGAATGATCAGAAATTCCAACTTGGTCTTATTGACCCCAAAATTTACACTCTTAGTCATGATGTTATGCCATTATGGTTTCTATAAGTAAGCAAAAACTGTAAGAAATAGCCAGGCGTGGTGGCGCAGGCCTGTAATCCCAGCAGTCGGGAGGCTGAGAGGAGGATTGTTGTGAGTTCGAGACCAGCCTGAGCTACAAAGTGAGCTTAAGGCCAGCCTGAACTGCATAGTGAGACCCTGTTTCAAAAAGACAAAAAAAAGAAAAAAAACTGTAAGAAATGTCTTTATCTCATTCCCTAGTTTGATTCTAACAGAGTAACTTGACTTTTTTGATGTATATAGATTATATATATAAAATTAGTGATTATGTTATATATATGCATATATATATATATATATATAAAATTACATAGGACATTAACTCTGCACTGTAATTTTCTTTTTAATTCATTTATTTATTACAGTGTCTCACTACACATCACAGATTCTTTTTTTGCCGGGGTGGGGGGGTCAGCTCAGCCCACCCTGGGGGGAGGGGCTGGCATGGCATGTGGTGCTGGGGCTCGAACCGCGGTCCCTGAGAGGCGCTTTAGACCGCTGAGCTATCTTGCCAGCCCTGCACTCTAATTTTAACAAGTATTTAATTAGATATTTCTAGTAAAGCTTATAGGAAGTGCTAGAGAACTACTTAATATTAATGTGTTAGAAAGATATTGGTAGAAATATAGTAGCTATGACTGTTAGAACAACCTATGAAGATAAGTTCTAAGGGCCAGTTAGACAGCTCAGTAGACTAAGCACCTGTTTAGGCAAATGAGGGAGCCAGGGTTCGATCCTGGTATCTGCGCCAACCCCACCCCAGTGCACTGAGATGGGAACCCAGTCCAGAAGTGGTGGCACATAATTGTAATCCCAACTCTGGGGAGGCTGAAAACAGGAGGATCACTATGTGTCCGAGCTGCACACTGAGACCCTGTACAAAATACATTAAAAAAAATAATAAATTCTAATCTTCTTAGGCTCTCCTCAGAAGAGTATTTATAGAGTCTCCTATAATGGGCCTGGTAATTGATTGCCTTTGGCTTTGCCTGTTAACCAGGATGTTGAGCCTGTGTTACTCGTTTTAGAGAGAAGAAAACTGCAGCTGGAGAGGGTAAGCAGCTTGCCTTGGGGCCCAGCTGGTCAAAGAAGAAAGGCTGAATTTCATTCCTACCTTCAGCGTCTGCTCTGCGGCCCCAGCTGGGAGTGGTAGAATGCGCCCGTGGGTGGCGCCAACGCATGATCATGGAGTAATAAACGAGTTAGCTGCCGTGGCAGTTTATGTGCGAGCGCAGAAAGGTAGAGCCCTGTTCTGCAGGCCGAATGCAGCGAACACCCATCAGAGCCTGCTCCAGGGCTGCGCAGCTAGCTGCGTGTCCTTAGCAAGTCTCGCGAGCCCACTGGGCCCAGTTCCTTCCTCTGGAAAGTGGGGACCATATGAACACCCAATTCCTAGTTGTCTTTTTTTTTTTTTTTTCCTTGTCTCTTTGAGACAGGGTCTCGCTATACGGATCAGGCAGGCCTTAAGCTCATTTTGTAGCTCAGGCTGGTCTCGAACTCACAACAATCCTCTTGTCTCAGCCTCCCAAGTGCTGGGATTACAGGCATGCGCCACCACACCCGACCCGCAATTCCTAGTTGTCATGCACAGCTACTGGGCTCCAGACAGACTAAAACCTTGGGGAAATATGAACAGGGACTGTTATTTTCCTTAGGGCTCCACACCCCTTCCCTACATGCGGAGGAGACAGGTCTCTGTGCTGTGCTCCATTTCCCTCCAAGACTGTGCACACACCCTCAGGAGTGAACAAAGAAGTCTGTGAAAACCCAGAGGGCAAATAACCTGCAGAAGTAGTGTCAGAACGTGGCTAGAGTTTGCTGGTCGTGAACAAAGGAAAAGGGCCCTACGAGGGAGGGCAGGGCCGGCGTGGGCCCCCTCTTGGCCAGCCCAACCTCACCCCCGCCCCCACCTCTTCTTCCCTTCTGCTTCTGTCCATCCCACTCTTCCTTCTCAAACTTTTTCCTGTAATTACACCAAGAAACAAGAAATGATGGCCTCACACGGCTCCCCGATCTTTCCCCTCCAACAGAGTTGCCTCACTGGCAGGAGAAAGATCAAACACAACTGGGAATTCCCCATCCTCCACATAAAAGCTCGCCATAAGCGGAGTCTGGCCCGACTGCCCGGAGTCCCCACCTCCTGGCTTCTCATCCCGGTGCATGTGGGCCCAGGAATGGGGTCCAGACCCAGAAGGACCCCAGGAATAGAGAGTAACCCAGGTGCCAGAAGACCACTGCGCGGCGCGGCTCTCAGAGAGTCAAGACATCCGCGATGCCTTGGAGCCTCTGCGGCCTTCTCGGCTTGAACGCTTAGATAAAGTGAGCTCCTGTGATGGAGAACTCTGTGTGACGAGGCCCAGAGTGACATCTGACCCACAGAGAGGAAAGATCTCAATCCAACAACCCCAAGGAAGTGTATCCTCCAGACTCTGCTTCTCCCCGAGCTGTGCCCAGCCTCAGCAACTGCCCTGAGCATAAAAAGCCACGGATCCCACAGAGCCAGCGCCTGACCTCCAGAGACTGTGCCACTTCTGGATGCTCCATTATCACACTGCAGACATATCTGGAGGGCCCATCGCTGAGAAGTGGAGAGAGAAAGGAAAGGGGAGCATCGGGAGCTGGCTTCTGGGCTCTCTGGCTGCCTTGCAGCTCCTCGTTAGGGGTCCTCAGGGAAGTGCTTCCCCTCTCTGTCCAGATGTCTTCTGACACAGAAGAGGGTTGCATCAGGGATTAAACACTTGTGCAGGTTCTCCCTCTTGAGTGGTCTACCACCAAGCTGTACCCTTAGCACTGCCCTCACCCCTGTTCAGAGAGGGTCTTCCTGTGTAGCCTGGGCTGGCCTTGGGATTTACAGCCCTCCTGCCTCAGTTTCCCTGCTAGCTTAAATTACAAGTGTACATCTCTACACCCCACCTGTAACTTTTCTCAAGCCACACACCTGTAATCTCAGTACTCTGTGGGAAGCTAAGGTGAGCAGATTGGGAGTTCAAGCCCAGCCTGGGCAACTTAGTGAGACCCTGTCTCAAAATTTTAAAAAAGGCTGGGATAGCTGGGCATGATGGTGCATGCCTGTAATCCCAGCACTCTGGAGGCAGAGGCAGGAGGATTGTTGTGAGTTCGAGACCAGCCTGAGCTACAAAGTGAGCTTAAGGCCAGCCTGAACTGCATAGTGAGATCCTGTCTCAAAAAAAAAAAAAAAAAGGCTGGGATATAGCTCAGTCCTGGGTTCTACCATCAGTGACCAGAAAGAAAAGACAAAACCTAAGGATGGTCCATCTTGGGCTCCACATGCCACTTAACAGCAGCTCATTAGGACCAGCGAGAAGCTGCCTGTGGGATTTTCAGACCTGAGATTGTACTCCCTTCACTTTGTCTCTTGCATTTCCTGCCAGGCCAGGCTGTCAGAGAACAGAGAAGACTCCTAGAGTAGTGAGCCTGCACTCCTGCCAGGAGCCGAGAGAAGATGTGAAGGTGTAGCTAGAGGAGCCCACGGCAAGGAAGGAGGAGGAAGAGGGGCCTTATCGTCAGTCATCGGCAAGGGGCAGCTAAGGGTGACACGGCCCAGGCCTGGGTTCAGTGATGGGTTTCACAGCTCTTTGAGCCCTTGCTCAGCTTCCGTCCCTGCTGTAGGTCTGAGAGGCCCCTGTGTATGGCATGCCTGTCCCAATGCTCCCTCTAGCCCTTTGCCTGCAAGTCCTCTACCCGAACATGAAGCTCTCAGGATGAATGCAGAGGTCTTGCAACACAGTTTGAGTAGGTCCTAGTGTAACGGGTCAACTCGCAGTTTAGGCTATAAATGTAAATCTTGTGTTTTCTGTTGTGTACAAGTGTCTACTCACCATGGTTCTAAGTTGTTTGTAACTAGTGGCTGTTATTGTTTGCTAAGATAAAATTCTTTTCTCATTAATTCCTGTAAACAAAGTTAGCTTAGCTTATGTCAGACAATGAATTTGTTTACCAAGCTGAATGTGGTTCCATGTTTTAAACCCCCCCTGCTTCCTGGGCTAGCTGCCTTTGGTCCTCTCCTGCATGAGAGCTGATTGGGGGCCCTGAGCTCATTAATAAATGGCTTTCCAAATTCCAATCTGGCTGATCTGGTTCCTATTCTGAGCAACCCATAACAAGTTCAATCCCTGGTTATGCCAAAAAAAAAAAAAAAAAGCTAGGACATAGATGATCACAGTGGCTCTGTTCAGAAGTTCCAGTCTGAAAACAAGCCACGTGGTCCAGTGAGGAGTGGTGATCAGGGGGAAGTCCTTCAGGAGACAAGGGGCACGGATCTGGGCCACAGTACCCAGAAGCCTCAGGACCCGCACGCCAGATGCAAGCACACCAGGTACTGAGTCCTTCTCTAAAACATCCTGCAAAACACAAGACTAGAGATGGAGAACGCAGGAGGACAGTGCAGGAAACACTTCAGGTGTTCTGGGGGACAGGCTATTTGTGTTTGCATTTTTTTTTTTTTCAGTACCAGGGACTGAACTCAGGATCCTGCGCTTGCCAGGCAAGTGATTATTGTACTGAGCTATTTCCCTGGTCCCTTTTTTAAATGTATTTAGTACAAGGTCTCACTGCGTAGATCAGACTCCTAATAATCCTCCTGTTTTCAGCCTCCCAATGGGGATTACAGGCATGCTGAGATGGAGATTGACAATCTCCATCTCAGCATGCCTTTGAGGCAGGGCCAGCATAGTTCTTTTTTGTTTTTTTTTTGAGGAACCAGGGATTGAACTCAGACCCTCATGCTTGCCAGGGAAGTGCTTATTCCACTAAGCCAACTCCCCAGCGCCAAAATACAATTTGAAAAGGACTAGGAATGTATCTTAGTGATAGAGTCCTTGCCTAGCGTGTACAAGACCCTGGGTTTGAGCCTCAGCCCCCCAAAACCCTCCATTGTTCTGCATTGAATATAAAATTTTACTTAAAAATATATCCCATGTGGGCCGGTGGTATAGCTCAGTGGACTAAACGCTTGCTTAGGTAAGCGAAGGGACTAGGGTTCAATCATTGGTTCCATGTGCCGCGCCGGCCGGGTGTGCTGAGCCAGTGGGGAGTCCGGGTGGGGTGGCACGCACCTATAATCCCAGCACTAGGGAGGCAGAAAGCAGGAGGATCACTATGAATGTGGGCTGCATAGTGAGACCCTGTACAAAATATATATATGTGTGTGTGTGTGTGTGTGTGTGTGTGTGTGTGTGTGTGTGTGTATCCCATATCACCCTATCCTACCTGTTGGCCACCCCACTATTGTGCAGAACAAAAGCATCCCCCACAAATTCCCAAACGCATTTCCTAGAAGGAAGTTTCTATCTCCTGCTGAGATCGCCACCTTATAGCAAGCAGTCTGCAGCCCGGCCATCTTCCCCAGGACACGCAGGACTTTGTACAAGGTGCGTCATTTTCTGGGCAGAAAGACCTGGCTGGCATCACCTCTTTGAGAATAATGAGGTGACAGCAAATGGAGGACCGGCACAGAGGGACAAGCCATGTTTCTTTTTTCTTTCTTTTGCAGCATAGGAGGGGAACCCAGTCCTTCCCTCTTGCTAGCCAAATGCTCCACCTCTGGAAGACACTCCAACTTGAGATTAGGATTAAATTTCTGGTCTCTTTGTTTCCTCGAAAGTAAAAGAGCAACAACATTAACCACAGCTACTTCCTGGGACTGTTGGGAGATGAGATGGAGGAGGACTTTGCGGGGCCAGAGTCCCCAGTTGTGTACAGTTGGAAATTCCAAAAAGAATAAAGAACCAGAGCTTTGGCCTGAAGAGCTATATAGAAGAGGGAGTCTAATATTTAAATAAAATGTCACAGGAGGCTGAGGCAGGAAGATTGTTGTGAATTCGAGACCAGCCTGAGCTACAAAGTGAGTTTAAGGCCAGCCTGAACTGCATAGTGAGACCCTGTCTCAAAAAGACAATAAATAAATAAATAATTAATTTTAAAAATGTCAGTACATGGGACTCAATTTCTCTTCTTGGAAACTCCACCTGCTCCTGAGTCATCTGCCCTTTACGGGAGCCCAAAGTGACATATGAAACTGACTTCACATTTACGAAACGCAGATCCCTCCTGGGGCGTGTTGCACACTGTCACATTACTGTTCCGATTGAAAGATTACTACTGTCCAGAGAGGTCAGCAGCTGGCTCAGAGCGGCACAGCGGGGGAACCGCAGAGCACCCCAGGGTGCTTCCCTCCATGCGCTCAGCCTTCAAGGGAGCCGAGTAGGTCGCGTTGCTCCCTGCGATGTGGGGGTGGGGTCGGGGTCAGCCCCGCCCGCTGGACACTGACAGCCCCTGCGTCCTGCAGCCATTGCGCATGCGCGGGCCGCATGGCTGCGTGCTGCCCTGAGTGGCACTCAGCCCCTCCCTGACCTCTGTGCACCAGTGAGAGGCCGCGCGTGGTCACCCACACCCTCCCGGAGCTCCGTTAGATATTTTCTGAACCTCCTTGCTCCCTCCCCAGGAAATCTGAGTGCAGCACATCGTCCTTGGGGGGCACACGGATCTGTACCTGGCACTGTGCATATGAAGAAGGAGCGCTCGTGGGGGCTGTGACGGGAGCATTGCGAGTTTGAGCCCTGCCTCCGAAACTTAGCAACTGAGCAGGACCCTGTCTCAAAATACAAAATAAAAACGGCTGAGAATTTAGTTCAGGGCAAAGGCCCAGAGTTCACTACCAGAACCACCTTCCCCGGTTCTGTCCGCTGGGCCCCCGCATTCTTGTGGGAGTCCGTAAATGTTTGTTCATGCTCTTTGCGTGCTCAAGAAAATTGGAAAATGACTTCTCTAATGAGTTGTGAAGTGTCCTTCTTATAATATATAAGGTGACTGCTAATATTGTTTCTGTAACGTGCTGTGTACAAATCACCTGTAATCCTCACCACAACTCCCCATAAATCTCAAAAACCCCAGGAAAAAGTATGGGCTCAGGAACAGCAGGGACTCCCCTGCTGACACTCAGTTGGGTCCCGACAGAGGTCATCCTGCCCTGGGATTCTTCTATGTTTCACTAACACCGTTTTCACGGATGCACAAATCCATCAGCCCAAACTCTCTATGGCATCTTTGAAACTTCCAACAGGCAGCTAAGTTTTACATTTATAATTCAACAAAATGGAGGGAGGGGTTACAATCTGTTTACCGGATATTCCTAGTCATTTACTTATCTTGGACTTGAATGAGAACATCACAGTTCATTGCTTTTTAGGTGATTTTTTGAAACTAGCAGCCTGGCCTGTGTCTCCTGTCCTGAGCACAGGAAGCTTGGGGCTCACCACTCCCACTCACAAAAAGAGGAACAGCTAAACAACTCAACACCCAACAGCTCTCCTCAAATTCCCATGAAAGGAAAGGGGGGGTCACAAATCTATACACCACCCCCAAAGCTGAAGAAGCCAATGGGTGACAAGAAAAGACCTGAGTGACAGAGCGAAACCCCTTCCCCCGGGGAACAGCGAGGGCCCAGGTGAGTTAGCCACAACTTCAGAGCATTCTCCGCAGAGAGGCCCATGTCACAATGCCCACTTTGGAAGACAGGTAGGCACTGTCTTTTTTTTTTTTTTTTTTTGGTGGAACCAAGGATTGAACTCAAGCCCTTGCGCTTGCAAGGGAAGCACTTATTCCACTGAACCATCTCCCTGGCCCCAAGGCAACGCCTTGTAAGATTGAATGTACTGTCATCAACTGATCTGGCAACCACTGTCCTTGGTATCTACTCAAAATGGTGAAAACCGTGTCCGTACATAAATATTTACAGCAGGTTTATTTGTAAAACACATGGAAGAGCTGGGTGGATAGCTCAGCAGTCTAAGTGTCTGTCCGGTAAGCACAAGGTCCCCAGAGTTTGATCCCCGGTACTGCATGCTATGTTAGTCTTGAAGCTGTGCCAGCTACTGAAACCAGGCAGCTGAGACAGGAGGATCACTGCAAGTTCAAGCTGCATAGCGAGGCCCTGTATCAAATAATTAATTAATTTTTAAAAACCACATAAGCAATCAAGATGTTTAGGTGAAAGATCAAGACACTATAGAATATAGACATGGAGGATTCAGTCCTGAGAAAAGCTGAGAGATCGAGCCCCAAGAAACAACCCAGGAGACCAAAGTGTGTGCTACCAAGTGTGTGAGGTCAGTTTGAAGAAACTCATTCAGAATTAAGGGGCCTGGAAGATGGCTCAGCAGCATCAGTGCCTGCTTGGCAAGCACAAGGTCCTGAGATCGATTCCTGGTACAAGAACAGGGGGGAGAGGGAGAGGGAGAGGGAGGGAGAGAATTAAGAGAGGCATCAGAACTTGTTCCAGTTACGTGACCCTGGAAGAGGCAAGCTACGGGGACAGTGAAAAGACGCACTATTTCCAAGGGAGGGTGGACTGGGCTAAGGAGACTCTAGTGGGAAAATCTAAGGCTACTGCTTGATACTGTAACAGTGGGTGCTGGTGTGAGCTATAGACTTCGGGTGTCAAGGGGGCTCAGTTGTCATAAGAAATGTGTCCCTAGCATCAACTATTGACACTGAGGCCACAGAGGACAGTATATGGAAACTATCCGTGCTGTATGCTCCATTTCTCTGTGAACCTAAAACTGTTGTAAAAATAAGTTTTATTTAGTTTTGAAGACTGTCAAATACACAGATGTGTACAAGGTTTGCACATGCACACACACACACACACACACACATGCACACATGCACACACACAAATAGATAAAACCTGAACTGCAAGCTCTGCCTGGAACAAGCTAATTTTTTAAGACCCTTTCTTGACCTATGACTCACGTTACCATGAAAGTTACTCTTTTTGAAGCGCCCGTCAGTGATTTTAGCATGTCCGAGATCTG
This sequence comes from Ctenomys sociabilis, assembly GCA_004027165.1. Lineage (NCBI taxonomy): Eukaryota > Metazoa > Chordata > Mammalia > Rodentia > Ctenomyidae > Ctenomys > Ctenomys sociabilis. Next base: position 22,561 of record PVKA01016504.1, read on the forward strand.
TGCAAACCACACTGTTTTAGGGTATCTTCTTTACTGCAAAAGGAAGCCTTGCACCCCCTGCCCAGCTCCCCTGCCCCCACATCCCACCCTCCTGCCTGGCCAGCTTGACAAGCCCCATCTTTTTCCTGTCTCTGTACATTTCCCTATCCTGTACTTTCATGTGAGGGGAATTGTTTAGTATGAGGTACTTTTCTCCTTGCTAA
>PVKA01016504.1:22863-47879 GCA_004027165.1 Ctenomys sociabilis
GGAAGGAAGGAAGGAAGGAAGGAAGGAAGGAAGGAAGGAAGGAAGGAAGGAAGGAAGGAAGGAAGGAAGGAAGGAAGGAAGGAAGGAAAGAAAAGGTTTATTTAGCTCACAGTTCGTAGAGGTTTCAGCCCATCATAGGCTGGCTCCAAGGCAGGATGGCTCAGCAGTGGGGCATCACAGACAAGAAACCGCTGATGGCAGAAGACAGCAAAAGCAGCAAGAGTGAGAGGGAGGCAAGCCTCTTTCGGTCCCTTATGTCGCATCCACTCTACCAGGATTAGGGTGGTGTTAAACCAACCCAGCAATCACTCACCCTAATCTCAGCACCCTACATCCCAGCACTGCCCTACAAATCAATCCCATTCTCTAGATTCAGCCACCTTGGAAGAAATCCTAAGACTACATGAAATCCTGGGGGGACATCTAAACACAAACCACAACGAGGTGTCTTGTGACTGTTCTTCTATTTACCTGGGCCCCAGGTTCACCCGTGCTATCACAAGATCAGGGCTTCCTTTCTCTTCAGCAGTAAGACGCAGTTGTGTTCAGGATGGACTGCATTTTGCTATCCACTCAGCCGCTGCTGAGCACTTCCCTTATTCCTGCCTTCAGATAGGATGAGTGATGTCACTATGGATGGTGGGGTGCAGGTTTGTAGCCTTCAGGTAAGGGATATACCCCTAGGAGAAGATGCCCAGTGGGTTAGTCATGTACATGGAAGGATGGGTGGATAGAGAGATGACAAATAGATGGATAGATAGGAGATGGTTAGATAGAGATGAGGTTATGTGACCCTGGAAGAGGCAAGCTATGGGGACAGTAAAAAGATGCACTATTTCCAAGGGAGGGTGGACTGGGCTAAGGAGACTCTAGTGGGAAAATCTAAGGCTAGATAAGTAGATAGATCAATGATAGATAAATGGATAGAGGTAAAATAGATAGGTGGTAGGTGATAGATGATAGATAGATAGATAGATAGATAGATAGATAGATAGATAGATAGATAGATAGATACGCTAGGGGTTTTTATTTTTAATTATTATTTTTTATTTTCTTGGTACAGGGTCTTGCTATGAAGTGCAGACTCACAGGGATCCTCCTGTCTCAGCCTGCCTAGTGCTGGGGATTATGGGGCAAGAGCTTAAACTGCCAAGCTATCTCTCCAGCCCACACAGGGTTTTATAGCCAGATTTTAAATCCAATGTCTCATCAAAATGAAATGATGGGTAAGTTAACTAAGGGCTTGAGGCTTAGCAAAGATTTTAAGCTGACCCATTACAGCGAACAACCATGCTCAACTGAACATCACCGCAGAACATTAGTGACAGGTAACACTTTATTAAGGTTACTTAACTGTCCCAACATTTTAGAAGCACATTCTCATGACTAATATGAAACCTGCCCCCTCTGTGCTGGGCTCTGTACCCTGGTGCAGGGCACCCCCAGCTGTGTGGATCCAGCCCACCCTGGCTTCACAGCTCCTTCCTGTCTCCCTGCAGTGTCAGGGAACATCACTGCCTCGGAACCCCACTTTGTTTTTTGTTTTTTTTTTTAACACAGGAGATGATTTATTGTACACGCTTTACACTCAGCCAAAAGCGAGAACAGAAGTAGTCCAGAATGCCACAGGTCCGGGGCAAAGACTGCTTAGTTTGAACCAGATGGATCTCTTTGAGGTGGTCTTGGTGATCTGATGGCAATGAAGTTCTCGAAATCCTTTGAGACATTCTAGGCAACATGCAGTCCAAAACTTGCACCAGCACTGTCGGCCTCCAGCATTCATTGTTTCTGCTCCTTCAGCCTCCATGGGTGCACGAGCTATTTTACTTGGGCCTCTGTCTCATCTTCCTTCTTTTACGCTTCAGTCTGTGCATTTGCTTCTTCCTCCACTTGGCTCTCATGGTGCAGAGGTTTCTAAGAAGATGGCATTAAAATCGAGAGCGGAACCTCACTTTCTAACCTCAGATTTCTCACTGGGGAAGAGAGCTAATATTAGCAGCATCTGCCCCGCTTCTGGAAGGGTTCTGTGAGCCAGCCCTGGGCTGGAACCCGGGGCCTTGTTAGTGTAAGCTAGGACTATTATTTGAGATGGTCAAACCATACACAGATGCTCCTTGACCTAGAATGGGATTATACCCTGATACACCCACCCTACATTGAAAGTAGAAGGTCAAGAATGCGTTGAAGCCGGGCATGGTGGTGCATGCCTGTAATCCCAGCACTTGGGACACTGAGGCAGGTGGATTGTTGTGAGTTCAAGACCAGCCTGAGCTACAAAGTGAGCTTAAGGCCAGCCTGAACTGCATAGTGTGACCCTGTCTCAAAAAGACAAAAAAAAAAAAAAAAGAATGCGTTGAATGGGAGCAGTGAAATAGCTCAGAGGTCTAAAGTCGCTGCTTAGGCAAGCTTAGGCAATGCACAGGGACCATGGTTTGATCTCATGCACCATATGTCTTGCCAGTCCTGCCCCCAGGTCGGGCTGATTGGCCACAAAAATATGCATTGAAGCTGGGCTAGAAGCACATGCAAAAAGGAAGGGAAGGAAGGAAGGAAGGGAAAAGGGTGGGGGAGTTTTTAAATGGGAAGGGAGATGTTTTAGAAAGGAGGAAGAGGGGAAAGGGAAACAGAAGGAAGGCAAGACATGGAAAGGAATCCAAAATGACCAAGTGCTCATATTTCTATGTACCAATTCCCTGAAAATAGATATAAATATAATACATTGCAAATACGCACTCATTGGAAACACAGCTTCAGTCTGCAGGTCACGGAGCTGGTGACCTCATGGGCCTCTCCTGGCCCAGAGCTTTTGGGGGCAGCGAGGTCCGCGGAGGAGGTGGGACGCTTTGCTTCATCCCGTGTGCACCTGGCAGCCGCTCACTAGAGAGTGTGGCCTGTGGGATCCTCACCTGTCAGCTCCAGGCACCCAGAGCCTTCCTAGAGGAAACTCCAGGTGTTCGTCTGGTGCACACCTGGCCTCCCAAGGTCCCACGCAGGGCCTGGCCCATTGAAGTGTGTAAAAAGCGTGAGAGAAGGAGAGAATAAAAGGAAAGCAAATGGGAAGGGAGGAGGAAGGAAAGATAGAAGCTAGGCAAGAGGGAAAAGAGCAAACGGAAAGCTTCACAGTTTGAGATGAGTCTCACTAGAATTTTCCAGATGGGAAACTGACCCAAGTCCTACCCATTCATGGCCAGATACTTATAAAGTGCATGTGGGTGACCGGCTGTGTGGCATGCACCTGGAATCCCAGAACTCTGGGAGGCTGAGGCAGGAAGATCAAGAGTTTAAGGTCCAGCCTGGGCAACTTCTCCAGTTAGCAAGACCCTGTCTCAAACAAAAAAATAAAAAAGGGCTGGGGATGCAGCTTAGTGCAAAAGTCCTGGATTCAATCACAGTACCAAACAAAGTGTGTGCTGGGGAAACGGGATACCTTAGCAGTCACAAAGAGGCCTCTGAGCGGGCTAGGGGGATGGCTCAGTGAAATAAGTGCTCCCTTGGAAAGTGCAAGGGCCTGAGTTCAACTCCTGTTTCCGCCCAAACAAAAAAAAAAAAAAAAAAGAGAGAGAGAGAGAGAGACCTCTGAGCCCAGCAAACATCCCCCACCAGCTCTATGTTCCAGGGCAAAGGCCTTCTGCAGGTCTCAGTTTCCCCTCTGTGAAGTGCTACTCAGGGCATCCCGCGCGTGGGACCTCCTGAAACCACAGCCATTGAGCCCTTAGAATCCACTGCTTGAGGGATGAGCTCTCAGGGCTTGCTGCAGGACTGCAGCCTCAGCGCTAGGTCAGCATTGTAAACAGATGCTATTACTGCATCACTGTTGCTAAGCTACCGTTATCAGCTGTGGTAAGGTAGACAGAAGAAGGGAGAAAGTACTGGTTCAGGTAGGTTTGAAGTGTAGACTTGAGAGGAACTTCTCTCCCCAGGGAGAAGCAGGGTTGGGTGGCTGAGCCTTAGGACAGCCTAACACCGCAGTGTACCCCAGCCTGAGGCTCCCTCTGCTCACCGTGAAGTTGGAGAACAGGGACTGAAAACCCCACACTGAGCCCCTGGAGGGCAAAGGTACAGGGCTCTGCCGGGAATGAACCACCCAGAGCTAGGGAAGAGCCCCTGCCAAAAAGCACAAGTTCTGGTTAAGCTAGAGTGTGAATTCTAGAGATCTATGGCACCATGCAGTCACAATCTCCAGAAAATGATGATATGGTGTACACTTCAACCTTGCTAGCAGGGTCCCTGTCAAATGTGTGTCCTGCCACACAAAAGCATGTGAGAGGGCTCGGGGATGTACCTCAGTGGCTCAGCACCAGCCTGGCAAGCACAAGGTCCTGAGTTTGATTCCCAGTGCCTCCAAAACAAAAGCAAAAGTGAGGTGATGGGTATTAAGGTCCTTAATTTAATCATCCCATAATAAATGCTCAGTTGGCTTTCCATATCCACAGATATAAACCAAACAGGTCGGCATGCACCAGTGCACCTGGCTGGATAGATAGATAGATAGATAGATAGATAGATAGATAGATAGATAGATAGATAGATTTTTTTTTTTTTTTTTTTTTTTTTTTTGCAGAACTGGGGATTGAACTCAGGCCCTTGAGCTTGCCAGGGAAATGCTTATTCCACTGAGCCGTCACCCCGGCCTCCAGGATATTTTTTTAAAAACTGCAAGTACTGACCATGTGTGAGCTCACTCTTTTCTTCTCCCCATTTCTCTGGGGAGATGAAGTTTGAACAGAGACCTGAAGGAGCAGAAGCCACCCTGTGCTTCCCAAAGAGAGACGCATTTCAAACAGAAAGAAGAGCAAGTGCACGCCCTGAGGCCCAAGGTGAGCTGGAGGCACAGCGGGGTGGGGGGTGGGAGAGCACTGCCAGGTGTGTGTAAGGCACTGACTTGATCCTGGGGGAGGGAGGTTGGCTCAGCAGAAATCAAGCAGAATGACAGCGCTGGCTTAGGTAGAGCACCCCAGGAGGGGGGAGGGGGGAACAGGCTGAGGCAACACACTGGCCAGGGAGGAGCTTACAAACCCAGGTGCTTATCAGCTGGGGTGTGATTCTATGGTGGTGGCCACTGGAAGGCATTTGAACGGAAAGATTTCCAATAATAGCGATAGCAAGCGGAGTGAGATAAAGCACGGGGAAATCCTTTAGGTGCAGAAAGTGTCTCATTCCTGCCCACCCGAGCCTAAACTCTGGCCAAAGAGAGGCGAAGCTCAGTGGTAGTGTTTGCCTGGCATGTGCAAGAAGAACCTGGGTTGCATCCCCAATACTACAGTAATTAAATGAGAATTTTTTTAAAAATTAAATGAAAAAAATAAAACAGGAAATTCGTGTGCACGTCCTCGCACAGCGCCTGCCGTGGGCAGCATGCCAGCAGGTCAAGGCCAGCCCTGTGTCCAAGGACCTACTGTCCCACAAGCCCTGCCGGCCGCATGGTTCGAGTCCCAGTGAGACCCTGTGTCTCTTGTCCATCAGGCGCTCTGGTTAAGGTGTTAACGTTGCGTTAGATCAGCCTAAAGCCTGGTCCTTGCCATGTGGAGGTCTGAAGGCGGCTTTCTGTGGCCCACCACGGGCCTGAGGCCACTGGGCCTGTGTCAGAGCCGGCCTCACAGCACTTACGGTCCACAGCCAGCCAGAAGAGCGCTACTTCCGGTCTCAGGTATCCCCCTCATCTGGCCACCTCAGGCTCCCCATGAGGTGCGTAGGTGAGTTGTGGGAAGCCCCCTCCAGGGGATGTCTCCTGACCCTGCACTACCAGGGCTGGGGCGCCCCACCTCAACTTTCCTAAGGGTCATCTTTTTGTAATATTAATTGTGGAGGACCACTTGGGAGATCCTGCCTGCGCCTGACCTATTTCCTCGCACTGATATGGACAGAACGGGACAGGCCTTTTCCTTCCACTGGCTTCATCTGAGTTGAGTTATGCCCATTACTCCTTCAGGGCATCCTTCTCTCTGCACATGGCAGAAGTGGTTTCATGCCTCCCACCCAGCCCAGCTCACAGAGCTCATCTACTTCCTTCCATTCTCAGTCACTCCTCCTCAAGCTACTCCTCTCTTCATGACTGAATAAAACCCAGCTTAGGCCCAGGGTGGAGGCGTTTGTTCTGGGTGGTCACCACCGTGGCTGGACTCAGGACCCCTCGGCTCCCTGGAACTACAAGTACGCCTTGGTGTCTGTATCCTCACCATGGCTTGTTCTGGATATGGTACATTGGAATTAACTTGATGGGATTCCAGTAACTTATTCACAGGATTACAAATATAAATTTCCCTGACCAAGATGAGAACCAGGAAGGAATCTCAATAATTAATACTAAAAAGACAACTAATACTTAGCTAGCATCTAAATCTACCAATGTCACATAGTCCTCAAAAGTGTACCTGCGCCGTATATGAATCTCATAAGCATAAGCTGAGCTCACTGAGTAACAGCGTATAATGATATAGTGAAGACATGCATGATATAACCTTGCATGGACACTGTAATCATCCCCATTTTACAGAGAAGAAAACTAATATAGAGAAACACAGTATGATTGGTCAGAACTGGGTGGCTAGCCTCCAGCTCTGTGCGTTTTTCAGTTCATACCACAACCCCTGCCCAGTCCCAGGTTTCATTAAATCACTTTTTAATTTTTTATTTATTTGTTTTTTTTTTTTGTGGAACTGGGTTTTGAACTCAGGCCCTTGCACTTGCCAGGGAAGCACTTATTCCACTGAGCCTTCTCCCCAGCCCTTAGATCACTCTTTTGTCCCAGCTAGGCTCCAACCTTCCGTCTTCCTGCCTCAGCCTCCAGACTTCTGGATCAGAGGCCTGTACCACCACACCAGACACCCTCACCCTTCTGTGTTGTCACTGTTTGCAGATCTTTCTCTCCACCAACAGAGGCAGGGCCTGTGGCTGCACTGCCCCCGGGGGTATCTGTGGCACCTGCTTTAGTGGCCTCTGTTCCAGAGAAGGTGCTAGAACAGCTTTGTTTACAGACTTGATCAGAGCAAGGAGTTGTGGGGAAAACGTGGGTCTCTTAAAAAGTATTTGAATGGGGGCTGGGGAGATGGCTCAGTGGAATAAGCGCTTCCCCCGGCAAGTGCAAGGGCCTGAGTTCTATCCCCTATTCTGCCAAAAAAAAAAAAAAAAAAAAAAAGTATTTGAACCTCTGCTGGTTAAGCAGTTTGGAAACCCGTAAAAAGAGGAGCTCAGAGCCAACAGAGGGCAAAGGAGCAGGCACGTGATGAGGCCATTCTGCAGACAGAGCCACGGACGGACACCAGATTTAGCTTTTCCCAGCAAACTAGTTCAGCATCAGAAGAAATAATCAAAGTCCCTGCAGGCAGGAGGGAAATCCCAGGAAAAAAAGGAAAAGTAGAGGCGGGGCAGCAGGCTGAGAGACACACTGTACAGAGACCTTTGATAAAACAGTTGTTGTCTTGAGGCCAGGGAGATGGCTCAGTGGAATAAGCGCTTCCCTGGCAAGTGCAAGGGCCTGAGTTTCTAACAGTCTCCTGACATCTGAGTGTACCCTCTGCGGACAGCGGGTAAACCTGAGATTGTCAGCCTTGACCCAGTGAGATGAGCACGTGGTAGAAACCGTACCTTACACGCTATCTTTCTTGTTTTTCTTTTTTTATTGTGTTTTTTAATGTGGATCATTTCCAATGTCTTATCTATTAATTTTACACTCTCTTTAAAATAAATTAAAAAACAATGTGCTGGTCTCCTCTGGGCAGTTGTAGCAAGCCTCAGCAGCCCACAGGCCCTTGAGTGCCAGGGGACACCACGATTCCCCCTGTGCTCTGTCTCCCTAACAGGATGAGCTGTGGCTTAGCTATTTAAAATACATCTCTGGGGCTGGGGAGATGGCTTAGTGGAATAAGCATTTCCCTGGCAAACACAAGGGCCTGAGTTCAATCCCCGGTCCCCACACCCCCCTAAAAAAGATAAAATACATCTCTGAATATAAGGAATAAACAATGGAGATGAGGGAAAGGAGAAAAGATAGGGGAAAAAAACGAGAAGGGGAATAAGCCATGTAAGCACACACACAGGACAGCTAACATGACTGAACTACTAATTTCTATCAGGTTTTTTTTTTTATTATTATATGTATTTGGTAAAGGGTCTCACTATGCAGCTCAGACTCATACTAATCCTTCTGTAATCCCACAGCACTGGGATTACAGGCATGCGACACAATGCCTCAACTCATTTGCCAGCTCAACACACCCCAGGGAAGGGGCAGGCACAGCCTGCAGGACCAGGCATCAAACCATCTATGAGTTATTTTGTTTTTGTTTTTGCTTTTGGTATTTTAGGGAAGGGTTTACAAGGTGTTCAAGATCTCACTACTAGATTGGACTCATGGTGCTCTGCCTGCTTAAAACCTCCCAAGAGCTGGGATTACAGGCACATACCACCACACCCAGTCTCTGTCAGTTTTTTGGATTTCACAGCCTATTTTTTTTTTTTTATAGTCTTGACTTGGTTTTCTGTATATAATTATTGCACTGTCTTAAACATAGTTGGCACTTTGTATTCTTTTTTTTTTTTTTTTTTTTTTTTTTTGGCAGAACTGGGGATTGAACTCAGACCCTTATACCTGCCAGGGAAGTGCTTATTATCCTGAGCCATCTCCCCAGCCCCTCTGTCAGTTTTTTGAAGGTAGCAGTTAGTGCTTAAAATTTTTGCTTTGACCAATTTTTATATGTATATTTCTATAATCTGAGCAAGTACATCGAAGTACATGTGCAAAATAACAATTGTTGAATATCTTTCTTATTTTTCTTTTTTGTGTGTTTTTAATGTGTATCATTTCCAGTGTCTTATCTATTATTTTTACATTCTTTTTAAAATAAAAGCCGGGCGTGGTGGCGCATGCCTGTAATCCCAGCACTCGGGAGGCTGAGGCAGGAGGATTGTTGTGAGTTCAAGACCAGCCTGAGCTACAAAGTGAGCTTAAGGCCAGCCTGAACTGCATAGTGAGACCCTGTCTCAAAAAGACAAAAAAAAAAATAAAATAAAAATAAATAAATAAAATAAAATAAAAAACAAAAATGACAAGGAAAAAATTTTCAAGGTTTATGTAAAGAAAGAGTTAATTTTTTAATTATTCTTATTATTTTTATTTTTATTTTTTTGGCAGAACCACGGATTGAGTCATCTCCCCAGCGCCAGAGTTAAGGTTTTAACCGTTTGATCAGTCTTACATGCCTATATCTGGGAGTCTAACCAATAAATTTGATGATAGCAATAAGCAGTGTAACAACCATTATTAATTTCCTGTTCTTGTTTTGAAAGTCTGTACCACTTTTATTGTCTTATGATGCTTTGTTCTGTCTTTGTTCCTATTATTTGTTTTTGGGTTTTTCACTCTTTAAAAAATATTATATATATAATATTATATATAATATATATACACACATATATATGTGTGTATATATATTATATATAGGGGGCCAGGGAGATGGCTCAGTAGAATAAGCGCTTTCCTGGCAAGCACAAGGGCCTGAGTTCAATCCCTGGTTCTTCCAAAAAAAAAAAAAAAAAAAAAAAAAAGATATCCCATGAAGAATTATTTTATATTGATTATAGAATGACTTGATCATGCTATAAACATTTAATAAAATATACTACTTTAATTAACTTTTTCTGTTTCTCTTAAATGCAGTTCTTTAAAAGTTTTTAATTTTGCATGCGGTTCACGTTATATGTCTATTGGTTAGTGTTGCTCGAGAGACTTAAAGCTAATGAATAAATATATGTGTTAATAAAATGCTTTTTTTTTTTTTTTGGCAGAACAAGGAATTGAACCCAGGCCCTTGTGCTTGCCAGAAAAGCGCTTATTCTACTGAGCCATCTCCCTGACCCCAATAAAACACTTTATAGTGATGAGTGCCTTGAAAGTCTAGGTAAGAGCCAGGGAGAGGGTTCATTGGCATAAGCTCCTGCCTGGCAAGTGCAAGGTCATGAGTTTGATCCCTGGTAACCCCTCCCCCGAAAAAAAAATAGGTAAGAGAGAGTTTCGTGAAAGCCTTTCCTGAAGTGGTAGACTATTACCTAAAGATGTAGATGAATCCTTATTTCTAGAAAAATCGCTGAGGGCCCGCTCTTTCATTGCATTATCAACAAAAGTTCTGAATGGGTCAGTAAGAAAACTACAGGTGTAAAAAATGGGTGAAGTATTTTTTTGCCTCCCATGATAGCGTTCTTCATGTCAAAGCCAGGAACTCTGCTTTGCCCTTGTAAACAGCAGCCGAGGCCAGAGGATTGTCTTCTGAATTACACATAAGTAATGCAGACCATGTGAATAATTTTCTTTGTTTGCGCTGTAGCTATTTGTAGCTCAGTCACCAACTTTTATTTAATTCTCATAAAACAAAATCCCTGTCTGGAGATGGGGAGACAGCTCTGCAGCACGGGACTTGCCTGGCAGGCACAAGGTCCTGAGTTCCATTCCTGGTATCAAAAAAAAAAAAAGTCTGATAATAGTGGACAAAAGTAAAGAACACCCTCCCCACAGAAGCCTCGCCCTCATGACCTCAGGAGTCTCAGGGGCTCTCAGCCCATGGCCTCTAGTGCAGCCAGCTATTGGGTGTCATTGTGAGCTCTAAAAGCTTCGCCTGCGCTGGCCTCGATCGACTGCAGGCTGTAGTTGTGCTTTCCGTGTATTTACACAACACACACATGCGACAGTGGTAATTCCACTGAAAGCCAACTGAGGCACATTAAACATCTCCTTTATGAAGAGTACTATAATTGCTGGAATAAGCTAGTCTGGGGACCACTCAAAAGCACTGTAGAAAAATTCCAGCCCCCCCCCCAAAAAAAAAATTCCAGCCCAGATTAGACAGCTCCGCCCAGGGAAATGAAAGCAAACAAAAAGCCAAGCTGCCGGACTGCAGCAACTGAATGGCCTCTGACCTTTGATCCTAAGGAAGCCCTGGGAAGTCAGGTGCAGGCAATCAGAGAAAGGCACTGGTCAGCAGAGATCTGTCGCATCCAGATCCTTCTCGGTGGCTTCGTCTTAAGGACAGTGGGCTGCACCGGTGAGAGGATAGGGCTGTAGGTCGTGGGCCCCCATCCAAATCAATCATCTCAATGCTGTTACATTGGCATTTCGAGAGCCCAAAGTATGTCAAAGATCCAGCTGCTCCATCCCAAACCCCACACTCCAAAGCCTTGGGAAAGCACTCACTCGGTGTGGGCTTTGCCCAGATTCTGACTTTCCAAGAGATTGGCTCTGCTCCCCAGCGTTTTCTCATCAGCCACCCCCTTCCCTTCTGAATAGAAAAACAGAGCAACCAAAGAATATTTCCACTGTTTCCTCAAATTATATTCAGTTGACTTCAACATGGAGCAGTGACTACGGGCCTGCTAGCTCACTCCGGAGACTGAGTCATACCTTCGAGGCACTATTTTGAGACATTATCTAAGGGAATCCAGGGAAAGAATTCGGTTCTAGTCACTCATGTTATGCTTTAAAAATGAGGTGCGGCCGGAGCTCTCAGATAACCTTGCAGCGGAACCATGGCGATTATTTCCCTGGGTTGGCGCTTCTTGCCAAGACCCAGTTAGAGGGACAACTCCACGCAGCTGTGTTTGTGGGCCTGAGCTAGGGCCCGAGCAATACAAAAAAGGCCTCTCTACCTGGCCCCTTGGTCAGATGCCCCACTCTCCAACTTGTAATTCACTGGTCTGCCAAAGGCCCCAGATTTGATCAGTCCTCTGACCCCAGCCATCCTGCCAGAAGCGGAAACCCTAAGAGGTCCAGAAGCCAAGATTCAAAACAGAGTGGCATGTCCTTACAAGTCCTTGCAACAAAACAAAACAGCCTGTGTCAGAAGATCGGAGAGGATAATATTAATGTCCTCTGCTGGATAGCTATCCATCAGCCTCTTCAGTTTCCAGCTGCAGAAATATGCTGAGGAGTGGGGAAAATAATCCCTCCTGGTCCTAAGAAGCGTAGGAAGAGTGCTATTTGGGCTCGGACGCCAAGGCCAGAGATGGGTGAGTGGGTGGGGGTGGACCGCACCGGCCCTCCCTAACGACAACAGAAAACTCTTTGAGTATCCTGTTCCCATACTACCAACACTCAGGGACTCCTCGCCAAGCACATAATAAAAACTTCCTCTCTCAAAACGTTTTCTGGCAGAGAGCACGTTTCAAATGTAAACCGTGATAAATATCACCGCGGACCTTCCCGCTTAGGAAACACTGAATGTATCCCGAAAGCCGCCCAAGCTTCCCAGGGTCAGGAGAGTATCTCTTAGAAGACGTTGTACCCGTCTGAGGAATGTCCATGTTCACTTCAGGAGTTTTCAGAACTGAAACAAGAACTTGAAAGACAATCCACCCAGGAGCACAGAAAGCCTTGTTGCCGGAGAAAAGCCTGCTGCTTCTACACGCAGGCAAGGAGCAAACCAGCATTTTTTAACTGAAAACTCTGAGGAGGATCTTGTACCCACAGACCTAATCTGAGTCACTGTTTACCTCTTAAAGGTGACACACTGAAATTTTCCTACAGCTGGTCTGGATCAAAAGGCCAGTTTTCACTCATCCACTTGGGAAGGAAACCCTGCTCCGAGGCTGTTGCAGAGATGAGTCACTTAGCCCCCCGCTTGGGGCATGGGATTAGGCCATTTGTTTGTTCCTGGGATATCTTCCATCCTTGACTGAGACTGGGCTCCACAATTTGTTCAAACGTTCCCTGAGAATTTCTTGTTTGTTCAGACAAAGACCAGAAGCTTACATTTCGCTGACTAAACCAGTTGAGTTGTTTCCCAGGTGGCACAGAGCCAGCCGGTGGGACTGACCCGCTCCCTGCCCCGAGGACTGGGTCCTTGCCGGGTAATCAGGCTCTGCTCAGCTCAGGGGGTCGTAAATGGCTTTCTTTCCTTCCTAGCTTATTCCTCCCCTTCCTTTCCTCCATGCCTCCCTTTCTTTCTTAAACAGGACAGGCAGATGACACTGGTAATAAATCAAGTGAGCAATTCTCTTACCTCTCAGAACATCCAAGGAAGTAAAAATAACTATTACCTTTGTTACTATTCTACATTAGGCAACAAATCAAAAAGAAAAGAAAAAATCAGGAGAGATAAGGGCAAGGAGGGGGAAAGGAAGCTGGCATCTAATCCTAAAAAAATCACCCAAGTAAATTTCATATTCAAGTATAGAGTTTTTTTTTGTTTTGTTTTGTTTTTGGCAGAACCGGGGATTGAGCTCAGCCCTTTGCACTTGCCAGGAAAGCCCTTATTCTATTAAGCCATCTCCTCAGTCCCTCATATTCAAGTAAAATAATACTTTGGTTTGCCTAGCATTTCATCTTCACATAAATTATTAATTGGTCATCTGACATCATTATAACCATCTTTTATATTGAAGGGAGCAAAGGATTAAAAAGAATGACACCTGTAATCCCAGCACTCAGGAGGCTAAGGCTGGAGGATCACTCTGAATTTGAGATCAGCCTGGGCTACAAAATGAGTTCAAGGCCAGCCTGAACTGCACTGTGAGACCCTGTCTCAAATAATAATAATAATTATTATAATTATAATAGCCAAGAATATAGCTCAGTGGCACAAGCACTTGCCTGGCAAACACAAGGTCCTGAGTTCGATTCCCAGTACTAATAGTAATACTAATACTAATAATGTAAGGGCCAGTCAAATAGCTCAGCAAATTACAGTGCCTGCTCAGGCAGACACCGGGGTTGGAAGTTCCATCCCTGACCTGCTGTGCCGGCCCCACCCCCAGACAAGCTGAGACAGCGATTGAGAGTAGGCGTGGCAGCACACAGCTGCAATCCCAGTGCTTAGGAGGCTGAACGCAGGTGGATCACTATGAGTCCTATCTGCATAGCGAGACCCTGTAGAGCCTTAAAGAAGAAGGGGAAGGGAAAGGGGAAGAAGAAGGTCACAAGCCTAGTACAAGATTGACCCACCAAAGAATTCGACCCTCCCGTCCTGGCCTGTGGGTCCCACCGCACCAGAGGCTGTCCATTCATTATGGCACTGCTGAGGCATTCCATTGCAGCTCACCTTTCAAGCCTTTCTGTCAGTGGGGGGTGCACTACAGGGGACTGGGGGTCCCAGCCCTTCTGCTTCCCCTCTTTTGCTTCCTACCCATGTAGCCAAAGGTCTCCCTTGACCACAGGCTTCCATCAGAAAAGCAACAGGGCACGCGGGGGGTGGGGGGGAATAGGGGGAAGATGGCTCAATGGAATAAGATTTCCCTGGCAAGCACAAGGGCCTGAGTTCAATCCCTGGTTCTAAAAAAAAAAAAAAAGCAAAGGAGCTAACTAGGCACGAACTAAACCTTCTGAAACTCCTCTTCTCTCTGCAAGCTGATTGTCGCAGGTATTTGTTACAGTGGTGGAATGCTGACATGTTGCTCTTACTCCTTTGAAGAGCAATTTGGCCCACTTCCAGGGACACTCGCACACATCTGGGGACTTCCTGAGCTGTCACACATGACGGAGAGATGTAGAGCCCCCAGATCTAAGACCTGTGAGGCTGGGATCAGGGAGCACTGAGTTAGTCCACTGACTGGAATTAGTGCCATCCTGGGTGTGGCTGACGGGATTTAGTAAAGGCATAGTAGAGAGCCGGGGCTGCAATGCACAGGGCAGCCTCGTGCCACTACAGCCCCAGTGGGATGCTGCCAAGGGCAAGAAACCCCACCACTGGAAAAAAAAGTTTAATTGACATGTAATTGTCCATGTTCATGGGCTGCATTGCGGCTTTCCAGTACATACCTGCCATGCATGATTAGATCAGGGTAAGTGGCTTACCCACCACAGGTGCCTCTCTGTGAACTCTGCGATCCCTAAGC
Organism: Ctenomys sociabilis; assembly: GCA_004027165.1. NCBI lineage: Eukaryota > Metazoa > Chordata > Mammalia > Rodentia > Ctenomyidae > Ctenomys > Ctenomys sociabilis. The sequence continues at coordinate 37,681 of PVKA01016504.1, forward strand.
GCTAGTGCCTTTCCAATATACCAAGAGCTGTTGCCCAACCCTACCCAGCCTCAATGTTCACCCTTCAAAGTTACCTCTCCTCTCCCTGACTGTGGCGTGTGCCCCTGGATGTTGATGTTCGTGCACCTTTCACTGCAGCCCTGGATAACTTCCCGTAGTGCCCATGCTGTCTGAGGACCTGGGAGTGCTCTTCTGGTGGCCAGGGTAGCCCTTCTAAGACCCAGCTCTAACCAAGATGTCCAGTTGCTCTCGCTGCCTCCCTGGCCTGCTTCTTCAGCACAAGCCGATGCACCCCAGGAGGCGTTCTTATCCTTCCCGGGCCCTGGGACAACAGCAGGAATCCAGTTCGGCTTCCCTGAGGGAAGCCCAGCCTGGTCTGGTGTCCACCCCTGCTCCTCTCCCACTGTGGTCCCCCATGCCCTGGCTTTGCAAGACTCCTTACTGCCTACCTGGTCCTGCCGCTGGGGTCTGTTTGCCCCTACCCAGAGGCAGACAGCTATGTTTTGTGACCCAAACTCTATCCCCATGCCTAGCCCGAGTGTGTGGGCTCAAGAACTCTTTACATAGCAAGTCCAGGTGGCTTTCCCTTACCACAGTGCCTAAGCCCCAGACGAGCATGTGTTTCTGCTCTACAAGGAGGGGCAGAGCGCTCAGTGAAGGAGGGAGCCGGGGACGCATCCCTTCACTGAGCTGCCTGGGGCTATGCGGTTGGTTGTGCTTCGGGCACAAGGCAGGCACCAGCTCAGTGCTGCTTTTAGCACCGTGGCTGCTGGCCCCACCAGCAGAGCTCATGTGACAGAGGTCCAGGAAAGCAGGAATGAGCTCTATGGGTCATACCTAGACGTCCGACCAAAGCCTCATGTGCTCACAGGTAGGGCTTGGGGAGGGGGCTGGATCCAGGGAGTGTGGATATGGATCATGGGTGTGGCAACTCTGCTAGCCTGCTGATTGGTTCAGCATCGTTCTGGGTATGGGTGGTACCGACCAGTAGGCTTGTGTCCAGGCTTGTGGCCCGGTTGGAATAAAAAGGGAAATGGAGGCTTGCTGCTTCCTGCCTCCCGTACACTACTCATTCAGAAAAAATCACGCATATAAAAGCACAGCCTAAAAATATAAAACATAGCCTGCTGGATTTTCATGCACCCAACAAACCCAAGTTTCACACAGCCAGATTGAGATAGAGGCTATTTAAACCTCTCTCAGATTCATAGTTCACATAGGTGTTTTTACCTCTTTTTTTTTTTTTTTGCAGTACCAGGGATTGAACTCAGGACCTGTGCTTGCCAGGCAGGCACTTATTCTACTGAGCTATCTCCCAAGCTCTAAAATTATAGCTTGATGAAAGTATGATTTTTTTTATTTTATTTTGTATTTTAGGGAAGGGTCTACAGGGTGTTCAGGGTCTCACTGCTAGATCAGACTCATAGTGATCTACCTGTTTAGAGCCTCCCAAGCATTGGGATTTCAGGGGCGCGCCACCACGCCCCGTCTCAAGTGATGTCTCAGCGTGCCCCGGGGGCGCACCAGGCCAAGGGGTGAAACCCTGTGCCTTACTTTGCTTTGTTTTATGGTCCTTGTAGGCACATAGCTCCATTCTCTCCTTCCTTTGTCAGGTCTGGGCTTCGTAAAGGAAATCTCACCTCTAGCAACGTTATCCACTGCAGGAAAAATGAACTCTGGTGGGATGAAGAGGCTGTGGATGCAAAAGAAAGGAGGCAAAATTCTAACAAAAGCATAAAGCGCAGGGGCCAGGGTTCGATCCCGGGTTCTGCATGTCATGCTGGCCCCGCCTTCGGGTGTGCTGAGCGGGTGATGGAGTCTGGGTGTGGTAGTACACACCTGTAATCCCAGCATTAGGGACGCAGAAATCCGGAGGATCACTATGAGTCTGGGCTGTGTAGTGAGACCTTACACACAGAGAAAAAATAAATAAATAAATAAATAAATAAATAAATAAATAAATAAATAAGAGATTTAGAAATGATGATGCCATGAAGACGTCTTAAAAATACTTTCAGGGAGCTGGGAAGATAGCTCAGTAGAATAAGTACTTGCCTAGCAAGCGCAAGGGCCTGAGTTCAATCCCTGGTTCCGGAAAAAAAACTTGCAAGCAGGGCCAGAGAGATAGCTTAATGAACTAAGTGCCTGCTTAGGCAAGCACAGGGCCAGGGTTAGATCCCCTGTACCACATGCCGAGTCAGCCCTGCCTTCAGGCACGCTGAGCCTGTGATCAACTCCAGGAGTGGTGGCCTATGCCTGTAATCCCAGCACTGGGAAACTGAAAACAGGAGGATCGCTATGAGCCTGAGCTACATAGCAAGACCCTGCACCAACTTAAAATTAAAAAAAAAAGAACAGTTGCAAGACTCCTTTATCTACAGTATAGACCTCCATGGGAAAAATGCGCACTTAGAACTAGTCTGCTCTGGGTCTAATAACTAATCCTACATCCAGTTCCTCTTCTTCCTTCAGCCCAGAGAACAAATTATTTCAGTTGGTGACCTACATATGATACTCACAGCCCCTGGAGTTGCTAGGGATACAGCAAAGTCAGTGTAGCCCCTGATGTCAGGGGCAGGGAAAGAAACAAGCAGAGAACACTGTGGGGGGTGCAGCCTGCAGAGACCAGCAGGGTGGGGCTGGCAAAGGGCAAAGGACAGGCCACAGGCCGGAACCTTGGATACATGGTTTGGGTTTCCCATTTCCTTGAGGAACATGGGAAGATTGGGAGCTGGAGACTTACCTGCCCTGGCTTAGACTGAAGACAGGAGCCAGGGAGATAGCTCAGTAGATTAAGTGCTTGCCTGGCAAGCGCAGGGTCCTGAGTTCAATCCCCAATACTGGAAAAAAAGAAAGAAAAATTAGACTGCAGACAGCTGCCAGCCTGTGCTGTGATGTGCACTGGGGTGAGGACCCAGGCAGGGAGCCAATTTGAGGGCTCCTACACCGCTAGAAAGATATTTTTAGTTGTGTAGCACTGCTTGCCAAGGGGCACCAAGTGCAGGCTGGGCCTTCTTTTCTTCCTTCTTTCCATACATAGTGAATTTTTAAATTGTTTGTCAGACACATGTTCAAGCCTGATAAATTATGTTTCTTTATCAGCAGTTCCTAGCTTTCTTCTGGGATTTGCCTAAGAGACATGGAGATTACGGGGAAATACTCCGTGTTTTCTTTTTCTGTACTGGAGATTGAACCTAGGACCCTTGAGCTGAGCTCAGAGAGATGGGCTCCCAGGGAGGCGTCAACTCACATACCCAGCACCACTATAGTTGTAAGACACACGTTCTGGAGCTGGCTTGTCAGACAGCAGATAATTACCTAAGCATCAGTAACAAGCTGGTTCCAGTTCTTGGATAGCCACAGAACCATGGTTTGGTGGTATGTGTGGAGATCCGTTCTCAGCCGGACCCCAGTGGAACCCCTGCTGACCTCTACAGCCCTCGGGTACAATTCTCTCTCTCTCTCCAGCACCCTGTCCAGCTGGAGTCCAGCTGCCTCAGTTTCCCTAATGTCTCAGCTCCTTCTCCCGTTTAGAGCTCATCCTGCCTTTCCAGGATGCCCCCTCTCAGATATGCTGAGTGTTGGATGCCTCTGGACTGCCCCAGTGGAGAGTCCCTGTCCTGACTCTTGGGCAAGGTCTCTTGTGGTCTTGGCACTTTTTGCTGAGACAAAATATCTGATCCTTGAAGTTAAAGGTTTATTTTGGCTCCCAGTTTAGAGAGGCTTCACTTCATAGTCAGGGACATCAGGGCTGAGGAGAAATAATCCACAGCAGAGCAGGCAGGAAGCAGGGAGCAGCAGCAATGAGCTTTCCTGTCCCTTTTATGCCGTCCAGCTACAAGCCTTCTGGGCGGCACTTTTGTCTTTAGTAAATCCATTCAACCACTAATGCCAGTGAGTGGACTAATTCAGTACCATGCACCCTTAATCCCAGTACCACGTGTCCTAGACCCAAGAGGCTCTGAAAAGTCCTGCTATGAGTGCATGAGGCTTTGTGGGGGGTGAACACCTAGAAACAAACCATAACATGGACTCCAGTGTACAAGGGAGGTCAAAGACTCCCATAGCAGGTAGTGTTGCCTATCAGTGGATGACTTCTACACTGGGGTCTGAGGTTGGGGTCAAATATTGTCTGTAAACCCTTAAATTACCAAGATTACTGCATCATTGATTTCATCTACAAACCTCAAACATTAGCTCTGTCCCTTTCTTCTTCAGCTACACTAATGCATTAAATTAATGATTCAGATGATCTCTTATTCCAATGGGCTGTTTTACCATTCACTATTAATAACAGCTAATATACTGATGCCAACAAGATTTAACAGTGATTGAGAATATTTTTAAAGTATTATAACAGAGGTTGGGCATGGTGGCATGTGGCTACAATCCCAGCACTTGGGAGGCTTAAACAGGCGGATCACTACAAGTCCGATCTAGTAGTGAGACCCTAAACACCCTGTAGACCCTTCCCTAAAATACAAAAAATAAAAATAAAGTATTGTAGCAGTAGCATTCACTCACCAGCTTCTGAGTTAGTTAACACTCCTGCTTGAAAGCACAGAAGAGCACTGGAAATTAGTTTACAAAAACTACGACAAGCCCTCCCGTGCAGGTGGAATTTACAGGCTCAGTCGGACCAAAAGCCTTGAAGACCAGACCTGGAGTCCTGCCCTGAGACATCACATCGCAGCCTACCAGTGTAGGCAGTTACTATGTGTTGATCAAAAATAAAAGAAAAAGACTGGGCGTGGTGGCACCAGCACCTGTAATCTCGGCTCTTGGGAAGCTGTAAACATACAGATCACTATGAGTTCAATCTAGTAGTGAGACTCTGAACACCCTGTATGTAGACCCTTCCCAAAAAAAATAAAAAATAAAAAAAAATTAAAAAGAAAAGTATGGACCAGGGAGATAGCTCAGTTGAATAAGCACTTACCTGGCAAATGCAAGGGCCTGAGCTCAATACCCGGGTCCTCCAAAAAAAAAAAAAAAAAAAAGAAGTCCCACGCAACAGCCGTCTTCAGGTCCCTCCCTCTGTCCTGCCTTCCACCTCTCAGCTCTGCTTGCTTCCTCCTCATCTTTTTTTTTTTTTTTTTTTCTTTTTTTTGCGGAACTGGGGATTGAACTCAGGCCCTTGTGCTTGCCAGGGAAGCGCTTATTCCACTAAGCCATCTCCCCCACCCCTTCCTCCTCATCTTGTCCAACCCTGCAGAACCAAATGCATGTTGGCCTTAAGGTTTTGACCTCAGAGACACAGAGAAAACTTTCTGGAAAAAGTCCCTGGGAAGGGACACTGTGTGACTTGGGACCTGTGCCCATCCCTGGAGGGTGGGGAATCAGCTGGTGAGGCCCTTGCAGCAAGAATGGGATGTTGAGAGAAACAATAGGCCCTTGGAGGTCATCCTTCCTCTTTTGTGTGTGTGTGTATTTGCGGGAAAGGTCTACAGGGTGTTCAGGGTCTCACCACTAGATTGGACTCATAATGATCCGCCTATTTACAGCTTCCCAAGAACTGGGATTACAGGTGTTCGTGCTACCACGCCCAGTTTCAATTGCCAACTCAGCATGCCCCAAGGGCGGGGCCAGCACAGCAGGCCTAGAAACGGAACTCCTGGGCCCCCGCACCTGAGCTATTTGGCCAGCACCCAACCCTTCTCTTGGTCAGGGTGCAGCAGAGCCCGTGCTGGAAATGTGAGGGGCCCTGGGTGCTGCCAAGGCATAAGCAAGCACCACCCGCGCCCCGGGCCATAGGAGCTCTGTGCAGAGGAACTCAGCACACAGCCCCCCTCAACAGTCCCACAGGCAGATCTCCTTGGTTTCTCTGGTGGAGAACCTGAGGCTCAGAAAAGGCCCGGAGCCCCGAGTCAGAAGGGTTCTTGGCCACACCAGAGTCCTGTCCAGGCGGCCCGACATTCATCCAGGCCCAGTGTCCACTTCTCCTCCCCAGAGCCCCCGCACCTCCTCGCTTCTTCTCTATTTACAAGGCCGGGGGATGAACCCAGGGGACTCTACCATTGGGCAACACCTCCAACCTCTTTCATCTTTATTTTATTTGCTAAATGGCCCAGGGTGGGCTTCCATTTGTGACCCTTTTGCCTCAGCCTCTCAAGAGGCTGGAATTACGAGCATATACTGCTATGCTGGACTCTCAGGTGTGCTGCTCATTGCAGCTTCTTGTCTCCAAGGCCATCTGAGTGTGTGTGTGTGTGTGTGTGTGTGTGTGTGAGAGAGAGAGAGAGAGAGAGAGAGAGATGTGGCCTCAAGGACCCTGTGTGTCAGGAACTGGGGACCTCCCTCCGCAACAGAGTAGGAATAGGGTCATGGTCACCAGAGCTGTGTCTCATTGGCTGTGTAACCAGAGCTAAGCCACAGGGCCTCTTCAGTGGGTCTCCCAAGCTGTTGGAAGGTGATAAATCCTGCCCTTTGGCTCTCATAAATGCCATTCAGCATTTTTTTTTTTTTATTCTCCTTAAAAACAAGCCCTCCAAGCAAAAGCATGACAATAAGCTTATTAAAACTAAAAGTGTTGTCCTAGGCTTGGTGGTGCATGCCTGTCACCCCAGCACTTGGGAGGCAGAGGCAGGAGGATCACTGAGAGTTTGGGACTATCCTGGGCTACAACATGAGTTTGAGCCCAGACTGAGCTGCACAGTAAGATCCTGTCTCAAAAGGACAAAAACGAAACTAACCCTAAAAGCGTTCAACCCCAGAATACTGAACTTTGTCCAGTGGTCAGCCAGTGTGACCAGCCATGAAGTTGTACTGCTGATTCAGATAGAGGCAGGTTGCCACCCCATGTCCCCAAACCATCCAGGCTGCTCTGGCGCCCTCCAGGATCATCGGGAACTTCTGGGGCCCAGAGGGTGACAGCTGGCTTTGTAGGGGACCTGAGCCAGCCTGCTGGCCTCACAGCTTCTCAAAGGCATGCCCTCCCTCCGCCCCGCTGCAAGCCAGAGGAGCTCCATTTACTTATTGGCCTGGTTTTATTTGATGTTTCTATGGCCCAAATCTGGAAGGAACCTAAATGCTTTGTAATAGGAGACTGGTTAAGTAAACGGTGACATACCTCCTATCAAATGGCATGAGGCCTTATAAAATAGAATGAATCAGCACTAAGCTGTAGACATTAAAGACGGCCAGGATCCACGGGCCGGCAGCCAAGGCAGGTCGCCAGGTGGATTTGGATAACCCCACTTAGGGCTGCGCTGAAGAGACGTCGGCGGTGAATTGCTCTACCTAAGACTTGACTACACAGCGTTCAACTCAGGTTGTTTGTCATTTCTTTGGTAAAGACTAGCAGATCAAAGACTGGATCTGTGTACATCATACATGGAACATTTCGGCCTTGGTTAGAGACCCTATCAATTGTGAACTCTCAGGTGTGGAGGTGGCAGGTAACCAAGGAGGGGCTCAGACAGGGTTCACGGCCGCTTTGGACTTCGGTTCCTCTTTACGCTGGGCCAGCAGCACCTGCTGCTCTTCTTACCACGTGGTTGTTGTTTTGTAGGGGCTCTAAACAGACCGTGGGATATTCTGGCAGTGCAGAAGAACCCAGAGCCTGGGTGAGGGCTACAGCCTGCTTGGCCCAGGGCCACAGCCAGCCAGCAAGGCCCAAGGCAGGGCCCGGGTTAATAGTCCTTCCTGAGCAGCCAGAGCCTACGATCCTGTAATTAGGCTAATTAACAGGAGCTGCATGGAGCAGGGATGGAAGTGTAATTGGTAGCAGGCACCTGAGCTCTCTGAGGAAGAAGGGAGAAGACAGCAGCCTGTGGAGCAGGGGACGGGAGGGGGAAACTAGAGGATGGGGAGGTGGGGGAGGAGCTAAGGGGGTGGGGTTCCTCCTGAGGTGGGTTCCCAGACTTCCCTGTTTGGAGCACAGAGGCCCTGCCTAGTAATTCAGAGAACCACAGCCTAGATTAGGAACAGGGCTGAAAGACAAAGTAGGACTCTCTGTTAACGCCTTTCAAACTGAGCTGTATCCATTCAGAGACTAAAAAGAAAGCGTCTCTGTTCATTGACTGGGTTCCTTCAGTGCCACAGCTGTTCCGCAAGCCCAGGGTGGCAGGAGTGGGCCCGCATGCCCAGGGAAAAGAGTCTGCCGCCCTCCGTGCTCCCCTCTCCATGCCAGCCCCTGCGCGGTATGCCTGCAGGCACCAAGGAAGGCTTTCCTACATGAACGCACTTGACACCCAGCCCAAGCATGAAGAACGTACTCCCCGCCCACTCACGATGAGCGTTGCCAAAGTCAGCCAATAAAATACCGGACTCCAGTTAAATTTGGCATTGAAATAGACAATGACTGAGTTTTTAGTTTAGACATATGCCAAGGCGTATGTCTGCCATAAGATGTGCTTATCCTAAAATATTATTTTTTAGGTTGAAGTTTAGGTGGAGCTGGACACCCTTATCTGTTCTGGAGACTTTATTTATCTCTAAGAGTCTCAGAATTGATGGGCTGTTTCTGATTAAAAGTGTTGTTTTTCTTTCTTCATGGTTCACTAAAATAATGGTACATTTCAGGGACTTCTAGGACTGGTTGAAATGTGATGCTGTTAGTCCCATTGGACAGAGGGGAAGAAGACTGAGGTTAAATTGGTCATGAAGCCAATGGCCCAGGCGGGATTGAAGCCTGCTGGGCACAGGCGGCAGTGAGACTGTAATGTCACCGTGCTCACCGCCCAAGGGCCACCTTTCCAGCATCAGTAATCAGCGAACGCTGCCTTTGGAGTGACTTCACTCCATTTCTGATTTCGCTCTTTTTCTTTCTTTACCCTCAAGTTTCCGTAAAGACTTTTGGAGCTGAATCTTTCTGTTTTGCCCATGGAGAGATGGAAATCAAATTCAAGTCAGAAACCAGAGAGTCTCATCATTAGAAGCTTCTCAGCTGTTAGAAAAGGTCCCCAAGCCAGGCCTGGTGGCGCAGGCCTGTAATCCCAGCACTCGGGAGGCTGAGGCAGGAGGATTGTTGTGAGTTCGAGACCAGCCTGAGCTACAAAGTGAGCTTAAGGCCAGCCTGAACTGCATAGTGAGACCCTGTCTCAAAAAGACAAAAAAAAAAAAAAAAAAAAAAAAAAAAAAAAAAAAAAAAAAAAAAAAAAAAAAAAGAAAGAAGAAAAGGTCCCCAAAAAGCTGGCATGGAGGTGACACATGCAATCCCAGCAGTCGGAGGCCAATGCAGGAAGATTGGGGCAAGCTGGAGGCCAACCCGGGCTACGCGGTCAGGCCAGGCTGAACTCAACCATGAATCCTTGTCTCAAAGACAGACAGATAGACAGACAGACAGACAGAAAGAAAGAAAGAAAAAGAAAAAAAGAGAGGCTGAGAGCCTGCGAATATTCTTCCTGCCAGTGGACAGTGGTCACAGCCCTCCAGCCTACTCAGGCAGCACCAGGGCCCTGCAGCCAGGCCAGCTGTCCCTGTCTATGAAAAGGCAGGTGACAGTGAGGGGGACTGACTTTCTGATCATCACCCTGAGTTCAGATCCAACATTCAGCCAAGGACCACTTTTGGGGGGGCTTCTGTGTGCCAGGTACTGTTCTAGAACTTGACATACAACAGTGACAGTAACTGGAGAAGAGTGACTTCGTGTGTGTGTTTAAGCTGGTGGTAGTGTCGCAAATCTGAAAATCAAATCCCATACCCATGGGACATCACTGATATAAAAATTCAAAATCTTAAATACTTCAACATCTGAAACCTTTGAGTGCCGACTGGAAACCACTGGTGGAAAATTCCACGCCTGAGCTCATGTGGCAGGTCAGTCAGGACACCAGAAAATACCAAGCCCAAGTCAGTGCGTACAAGACACAAATAAATTTGTGTTTGGACTTGAGTTTCATAGCCAAGAGAGCTCATATGCAAATATTCCAAAATCCAAACAACCTGAAGTTTGAAGTACTTTGGGTCCCAAGCAATTTGGGTAAAGGATACTCAATCTGTCTTGTGTTAGAAAGTAAGGGATTTGTGTCCTCTCTGGGGTGACTGCAAATTTTTCTCTTACAATTGTTACACCTTTAAACTATTGGAGCTGGGGAGATGGCTCAGTGGAATAAGCACTTCCCTGGCAAGTGCAAGGGCCCAAGTTCAAACCCTGCTTCCACCAAAAAAAGAAAAAAGGAAGGAAAGAAAGAAAGAAAGAAAGAAAGAAAGAAAGAAAGAAAGAAAGAAAGAAAGAAAGAAAGAAAGAAAGAAAGAAA
>PVKA01016505.1:0-27240 GCA_004027165.1 Ctenomys sociabilis
CACCTGAAAGAGCTCTGTGAGTTTCTACTGTACAAGTGATCATGGTAAATTTCTAGGGGGAGGGATTGGGTGGTAAAGATTATATAATATCCAGCACTTCTTAAACTTACATTTGGCACTTTTTTTTTTTTTCTTTTGTGGAACCAGGGATTGAACTCAGGCCCTTGCCCTTGCCAGGGAAGCACTTATTCTACTGAGCTATCTCCCTGGCCCCAATAAATATGAGCCTGCTCAACTATTTTTTGTTTGTTTTTTGGCAGTGTCTGGGATTGAACTCAGGATCTTGTGCTTGCCAGGCATGCGCTTATGCCACTGAGCTATATCATCCCCACCCCCCACCCCCCCACCCCCGCACACTTTTTAATGGAGCATGGCTCGGGAAGCACTGAACTAGAATTCATTAAAGCCAATCCCTTGCTTGAGTGTCTTCGCTCTAGTGTAAGCAGGTGGCTTCTATAGAGGTCATTTCTTTTTGTACAAAGAAATGCCACTTGTCTCACTGCTTGGGAGTTTTTATATACAAACAGTCAGTGCAAGTTGAGAAAATGATCATGTGGTTGAGCTGCTCCCCTTTGAAAAGTGACCTTCTCCGCACAGTATCTTGCAGGGCTGCGGTGGAATTTTGAACTCCAGTAAAATGATATATTAAGCCATAGAATGGCCTCGCAGGGTCTCTTGTATGTTTTGCAAACTGTGACCCTCAAGGATTCACTCTACTGAGAAAATATACAGAAATCAATCAAAGAGTTACAGAAGATGAAATAAGTTGAAAAATAATTTCCATTGCTATGGTTCCCTGGGTCCATAGTCAATTAGTTTGTAACAAGGACAGAAAACCTTTGAACATGTGAGAATTCACTTAATCCGCCCCATAAGAAATTTATTCAGGGAAAATTGTGAAGCCTTTGTAGAATGAAGATAGGGTAAGAAACGGAAAGTGAATCTCTCTCGTTGCTGGGAAGATTGAAAAACAGGAAAGATGGCAACGCATTATCATCATCTAACGAAGCATTTAGCAGAGTCTCTAGAGGTGGAGAAGAAGGCAAGCAGAATGCGCAGGTGGGGTGACAAGAAGATGGCAGTGAGATGGTGAGAGGAGGCACTGAGGCATCCATGTGGGCGACAAGGGTAGGCCCACATGGATGAAGGGATGGGGAACGTGCCCCAGCCAGGGCCTCAATGGTGCTGTCACTACCCGTGCTTTCCAAAAGGACCATGGGGTACAGCATGGAGTCTACCTGAAAAGCAGTGTGACAGATGGGGGCAAGCGTGACCTGAGAATGATCTCTGAGTGAGAAACGTCGGGGAGATATTAGCTCCATGGACCCATGTCCTTGCTGTGAAGAGAAAACGTCTTTCTGTGTGCTGAGGAAATGGATGATGTCACGGGGCAGAGGACAGCTCTTGTCCAGTCCATGACATTAAAAGGCCATAGGATTTTTCTGAGCAAAAGATGACAACAAAATAGGAGAGAAAGGGAAGAAAGTCAGCGGACATGAGGATTTGAGGCACCTGTGTGTGAAATACATTAAGGCACACTATGAACATAATTCATATAGACTGATAGATGCAAATTGCTCTGGTGTAAATCCAGGAAGGACAGCACTGTGCTCCCTTAGGAAAGGAGGAATGACAGGCCTGAGGATATCCATGTGGTCAAAACCTGTGACTGTGACACAGTACATGGCACAAGGGACATTGTAGATGTGATTAAATTATGGATTCTGGTGTGTGGGGGTGACAGTCCAGGTGGTTTTAGTGTCTTCACGAAGATCCCTAACCCAGAAAGGGGGAGGTAGAAGGGCCAGCGGGGGAGGAGGGAAGAGGTGAGCAGAGGTTGAACCCATGACGCTGTTGCCTTTGGATCTGCAGGGACGGCTCTTGAACTGATGCAGATCCTTAGGAGCTGCAGTAAACAGACTTGGTCTCCTGGGCGCTCCACAGGGGATGGAGCCCTGGTTGCCTGTTCCCCACTTCTGACCTCCAGAACCACGAGATACTTAAATCAATTGCCTCAAGTAGTTTGTAATAATTTCCTATAGCAGCGATAGGAAGCTAGTATAGTTTCTACAAGATTATAGCCTCTAACTTATGTCTGTGTAGAATCTGTAAACATCACTGGGTATGAGTCCTGTGATTAGATTTCCAATCAACAGACTGCACTCTAATTAAAGGAGAGATGACCCAGGTGGGCCTTTCCTAATCAGGGGTGCTCTTAGCATGACCTGCCCTTCCTGCTGCTGAACTGACTCAAGAGATGTGTCTTTTCCATGGCTACCTCCGAGAGTGGAAGGGACCCTTGAAAGGACCTGAAAGTGACAATTGGTTGCTGACATTGACCCCTGGCTACCAGTCAGGAAGGTAGCAGGAACTGCAGTCCCCCCAGTTTCAGGGACCTGAATGCTGCCAGCACTGAGTTTGGAAGAGACCAGCCTCGAGCTTCAGACATCAACGCAGCAGCTGCTAGCTCTGTGACGCCTGGTGACAGACCCCTGGGTGGGAAACACAACCGTGCTGGGCGGGAGCTCTGACCTGCAAAGCTGAGCAAATAAACAAGTGTTGTTTTAAGCCATGGAGTCTGTGCCAGTTTGTTCTGCAGCAATGGGAAACTAACAGGGATGCTGAGAGGAAGCTGCCTGATGCTGCCAGCAATTAAATACATGGAAAGAAAGGACTATGTTGCACTATTCTGCTAGATCACTAATAAGCCACCGACTGCAAAAGTTCACAGTCTGGGTATGGAGCCAGCTACGTGCAGGCTTCGTGGTGGCCCTGGGAATCGGCTCTGGCCCACTTCAGAGACTGCTTATCCCGTTGACCTGGCAATTAGTAAGAAATTAGTTATTCAAAAATATTCATCCCAGGAGAACTGGTGACAATGGAAAAGCTGGGAACAGTACGCATTCCTCACATTCGGCCACAGAGGGTGCTCAGCAAAACCGTAACATGAGTGCGGCTGCCAGGTGTGAGCTTCTGCAGGAGGCCCGGAGTCACCCTGAGGGAGCAGCGGGATGGGAGTGGCCAGCGCTCCCTGGGGCTTCTGGCTCACCCTGCAGTTTCCTTGTCTCTGAAATGGGCTGTGTGTTCTCCAGCATTCAGCACACAGGCATGGAGGGGACGTCACAGGTGTTGGTAGCATGGATGGGCCAGTTCTGAGGGTCAGGTCAGTGGTGCCTACTGGTGGCTTTTGATTGCGGGAGGCTCTGGCAGCCCTGGTAGGGGCTGTCAGTGCTGGAGTCTTCCTTGTGTCTCCCTGGGGACCTGGCCCTGGTGGCTGCTGGAAGCTGGGAGAGGGCGATCTAACAGACCAAGCTTCACGCTCAGTCTTTAGCGGAGTAGGAGAGAGAAATAGTGGCTGCTGCCACGTTGGGGTCCTGTGGTCAGGTCACTTTTGCTGGGTGGTCTAAAATATCACCAGGCAGGCGGAAGAAAACCAAATTTTGCTGAGCAGCTAGAGCATACAGAGGGCAGAGAGAGTGTGACTCAAATTCACCCACTTATTTAGCACCTACTTACTGAGTACCTACTATACTAAGGCCAGCCAAGGTGCTGGAGTCCAGCCCAGTTGGATCACCCTGTTCCGTATACGGGCTGTGCACCCCATGAGGTCATCTCCCTGCTGACTGGTTGGTGTCCACGGTGCCCTGTTAAGTGTCTCGCCTGCACTTCCTGTTTAGCATTGCACCAAGCAAAGTGGTGTGCACTTCTTGGTTGGGCAACTCAAAAATAAGTCACGAATATTTGACAGATGGTGATGAATGCGGTGGAGAAAAAACCCATCGGGGGTGGGAGTTACATAACTGGCCGGAGATTTCACAGCTAATAAGACATGGGACTGGGACTTGGTAAGTGTAAGAGTTCCTTACTTGGACCTGGTCTTATGACCTTTGAAGAGGCCCTAGGGAGCTGCCGGCTGTGAGCCTCATTTCCTCCTATCTCAGGGAGACCAGAAGGAGAGCCTTGCCAGAGGTAGTCACAGAATATTCATCAGTCTCCTACCAGGCCCCACGCTGGGGACACAGATCCAAGCTCCTCACTCAGAGAGGGGAGGCGGGAAGTGTCTCATGTCACTGGAGGGCTTTGGTACATCCAGGGAGAATGCAGAAGGGGAAAGGAGGCCAAGGCAAGGGTCTTCTGTGGGGAGCAAGTTGGGGTGCTGAAGACGTAGCTGGTCTTCACTGTTCAGGTGGCATTCTTCCCGTAGTCAAGGTGTGGCATCAACCTGAGCCCATTAATGGCTAAGTGGGTAAATGAACACACAAAGCCACCCTGGAACACAGTTCTGCTTCAGAGAAGAAGGAAGCTCTACTGTCTGCAGCCACCTGGAGGGCACTGTGCTAAATGAAATAAGCCTAGCACAAAAGGACGGTTCCATATGGTCTCCTTGCAGACCAGGTGCAAAAAACGTCAAGTAAGTCGTGGCAGAGAGCAGCATGGCGAGGACCAGGACTGGACGGGATGGTGGGTGGGAAGGTTGTCAGTCAAAGTGGTAAAAGTTTCAAGTCAATGGGATGCATAACTCTACTGATTAATTTGACAGCACGGTGCTCTAGTTAATACTACTACTAGTAATAACGAGAAGAATGAATGAACTTAGACATCGCCAAGACAGTAGACTTCAGAAGTGCTCACTAGGGAAGAATCAGCACAGCTTGTGATCAGTGTCAATGAGCTCAATTTAATTATATGACAAGGCCTCCCCGTCTCAGTATACCCAACAATGCCCCATAAATAAATGCAAATTTCATTGATTGATTAAAAAGTAAACAAAAATGCCAGGAAGAAAGAGGCAGGGCCACGCTCATGCCTGTGATGGAGGGGCTGGCCCCACAGCTTGGGTGCTCTGCCCTCCTCCTGTCGGTTAGGTTGAGTGTCTGCACGCTGAGGCGGGGGTACCTTCCCACATGGCTCCCGCTGTCTTCCTTCCATTTGTGGGTCTGATGCATCTAGGGGCACTCAGTGGTCCCCGAGCCGCTTCCAGGGCCAGCCGTGAGTCTGCACTGTCCTCTGGCCCCTCCAGTCATCCACCCAGGGTGGCTGCCTTCTTGCAGGCATCCTGAGACTCATGGGAAGAGGATGGTGGGAGGGATCCCGGCTCCTGTCACCAGATTTTTGGGCAAAGGAGACCTGCCTTGTCTACAGAAGAGGAGAGAAGAGACAGGAACCGGGGAGAGCAGCAGGCTTCCTTCTGAGGCTCTTGGGAAGTAAGACCTATTTATAGATGGGCGTCACTATGCCTTGCCAACTGGGGCTTTGCCTGGAAACACCCGGAAGCCAAGCGAGGTCACAGCCACCACAGTGACCTCTACCTCCTGCTCCTTCTTACCTATGCCTATAGACAGAGTGCCTGAGGGTGTCTTGGTCACCGAGGCTGGAGCGATTTATCCCCTCCTGTGTGCAAGGCCACCAGCACTTCCCTTTCCTCGTGGTTATCATTCCCGCCCAGGCATTGTTGGCTCGCAAGCACCAGAGCTGGGCTGGGCTGGGCCGGAGCCGGAGTGCTGTCGGTTCCCGGCTCTCTGCTCTGGGGTGTCAGTGTGTGCCGAGCACTGGACTCGTCCCTTTCTGTGCCAGGCACGAGGACGAGTGCTTGCTAGCACTCTAGAAAGGTGTTTTGTCAGTAGTGCAAGGTCTTTCTTGTTCCTCTTTCTTTCAAACCACAATTTTAGAGATTAAGAGAAAAAATGACGGGAAGCTTGAAGGCAAAAGAGTTCACAGCTGGAAGAGACTACAATGCTCACGAGTAAGCATCTGTTTTCTCTTCAGTGCTCACCTCGGCCAGGTGATCAAATCTCTTTGAGGATCTGAAGCTCACACAGGACACCGCCATCTTTCACCAGGAAGAAAGGCAGGGATCAAAGAAATCAAGCAGCTTGTCCAGAGCATCATAGTTTGCAAACCAGCTGCTCTTCTTCCAAAGTCCTGACTTAGGTTGTCTTGCTGGGCCCCAGTCTTCTCTGCCTAGGAATCAGCAACGATAATTCTTGTAGAAGCTGGGAAGGGCATGGAGATTTTCCACGAGGATGACGCCTTTGAGGCACTTGTGTCGTCTCCTGTCCTGCCCAAGTCTCAGGGTCCGCAGAGACCCTAGCCTTATTGTGATCCTCGAGTGAGGGTGAGTTGGCCTTCCAACCTCTGTGTCTACATCTCCCTCCACAAAAAAAAAAAAAAAAAAAAAAAAAAAAAAAATGGAAAAGAGCACTTCCTTACACGGGGAGTTGCTGAGAGCACCGGGGTGGGCTGGCTGACTCCCTGACAGTGCCTGTTTGCCTGGACGATCTCAAGATGTCAAAGCCCCCAAAGGTCAGGGCTAGGTATAGGAGGTTCCTTGGTGGCTTGGTTCTGGGACCTTTCCAGCCCCACCTATCTGCTGGTCTTGGGCAGAAGAAAACTTACTGGCTTTGCCTAAGAGGAGTTTGCAGTCTCAGGCAAGGAGACAAGACAACACCAACTCAGAATTATTAAGCATGGAATTGAACTGAGCCCTAAGTTGGAAGAAAACAGAGGATGGTGAGGCTGCTCTACTGGGTTCCTGTCTCTTCTCTCTTCTTCTGTAGACAAGGCAGGTCTCCTTTACCCAAGCCAGGATCCCTCCCACCATCCGCATTTGGGGGCTCCGGAGAGCATGTGATTGCTATGGTTTAGATCACAAATCTCATGTGGTTAGATAGAGACTGGATCACAGATCCTTACACTCATCAGTGGACTAAGCCACTAATGAGCTCACAGCTAAATGTGCTGATCCGAGGGGGTCACCGGTGGCATGACCTGAGGGGGGCACTCTTGCTCTGGCTCTCTCCCCTTCCGCTGTGTCCTCACTACTGTGGGTTGAACAGCTTTCTTTCTCATTGCTTCTGACTTGGAGCCAATCTACATGAACTGTGCTTCCTGAGCTACAAGCCAGGTGCTACGTCCCCTTGATCAGGAAGCTGAGTAACAGAGTGAGGGTAGATGAGAGGCCTTGGAGAGGACGTCTGGCGGAGCAGGGCTGGGGAGGACTTGAGCAGGCAGGGGAGGATGCTGGTGGGTGTGAGGGTTTCCTTCCCTCAAGGTTGTGTGAACACTGCCATCTCCCAGAGCGCTGACACCTGAGACCCAGAGCCAAATCCTTCCTACCTCCCAAATATTTGAGGTGGACAATGCCATATTCGTTTTACAGACATGTATATGGGCAGGTGAAAGAGGTGTAACCCCCCCAAAAAAAAGAAAGAAATAATTGTGACCTAGTCATAGACTCAATTGGTGGCAGAACTAGATTCTAACTCTGGTCTGTCCAGCATGGGCAGGCCCTGGGCTCTGCACCACAGAACTGTACCTGCAGCCAAGTCTGAGCTCTGTGAAGCTGCTGCCCACCATGTGGGGAAGGTAAGGGCAGTGGAAAGAAAGACCTTCGAGGGCAGAAAAGAAAGACTTTCTTACTGTCCTAGATACCTTCTTGCTGCCGGGACAGAATACGTGATACTGTGCTCCTGAGGAGCTTAAGAAGGAAAGTGTTATTTCAGCTCACAGTTTGTAGAGATGTCAGGCAATTGCTGGCTCCAGTGCAGGATGGCCTGGCAGCAGAGAAACAGTCCATGGCAGGGTGGGCAGGAAGGGGGAAACAGCAAGCTTGTCTTCCTTCTGCTCCTTTGTATTTCATCCAGGCTCCAAGCCTGTTGGTTGGTGCCGCCATGACCATGGTGGGGCTTCTGTCTTCACCCAGAGCTGTGCAGCAATCCCAGTTTGTCAGTGGAGAATCCCAGTTTGTCAGTGCACAAATCTAGTACCACACACTCTCACAGTATTACACTGCCCTAATCTAGCTGCCTACCCAAAGCCCCACCTATGCACACATTAGGATTTGGGGGAACATTTAGATATAAGCTTTAGCTTTACAACACTAGTCTGTCTGTCTGTCTGTCTGTCTCTTTTTGGAAGAGATGCTGGGGTCAAGATGTCATCTTTGGCTGCAGCAAACACATCTCTAAATCCAGAAGAGACCATGTAGTCCAATGTGCAGTGTTGAGGAAGGAAGATGAGGTGTGAGAGAAAGCCACCCAGGTGGCTCGGGTGTGACTTTACAGAAGTGTGGGGTCATAAAGGTCAAGGGTTGAGCCATCTGGGGGAGGACAAGCTTGTGTGGCCTCAGGAGGTGGCAGGATGGTGGCCAAAGATGGAGAATGAGATTGCCACTCAAAGCCAGGCCACCTGGGAGAGGCTCTGCCTGGCCCCCCTAAGTCTGCTGTGGTGCTCAGGAGCAGACTGTGTCTCTCCCTGGGCTTTGGTTTCTTCATCTAATAGCAGGGTGTTTGGGCCAGATGAGTTCTGAATAAATTGGATGACTACAGAGTTCTAACAAGGACAGTGACTAAGCATTTTCTAGGCTTCCAGATGATATTTAATCACTTTCCTTAATGGGATGATTCCCTCTGGGCTGCCGGCTTGACTCTGAAATCTCGGATCCCAGACCTCACCTCCACAAGGAGCTGGAGAGAGGCAGGAGGTCTCCCCCAAAGAACTAGGGACTAGCGAGGCTCGGGAGATGGCACAGCCACTGCCCGTGCCTCAGAATAGCTGCAGCCCTGCTGGCATCTGCCATGCTGGCTGCAAACTACCCTCCCATTGGCTGTGCCTGTCCCTCCGTCTGGCAGGCACTGCTTTCCAGGTTTTCGTGGCACTGACAAGCAGCCCTCTCTGCACACAGCAATGTGCTGGCTTCCTTCTCCAAGCAGCTGGGATCACAAATGCACCCCTTCCTGGCTCTTTCACTTCCACTCTGATGGTTGAGGACAGAGGCAGTATTAGGGCAATGGGAAGGGACTTGGAGTTGGTGTCAAGGCCTTAAATGATTTTTACTGACTGTGCACAAATCTATCTCTCTTGGTTTTGGTATCTTGAAAAGTTAGGTGTCCTCAGGCTGTTGCTCTGCTGCCACTGACCATGGTGGTCATCCCAGTTGTCCCAGCTAGGGCCCCTCTTGGCCAGACCAGTGGTCACATCAAGTTAATATTTTGAATGTCACCCCAGAGGTAATAAAGCTTGAATGCCCCTTCAGAACTCATGTGAGGATGAGGTGGGGCAGATAAAGGGTGAGAACGGTGCCGCCATGCGCAGAGTCCAGTGTCACTGCCTGTCCAAGCCTGCCGGACATGTCGCACCCTGGCTTCCCCCTCTCTCATTGTCTACCTGGGCGGCAGATGAGCTCTGTCTAGCCCAGCTGCAAGGCTGTCTGTGCCCCGAGCTGGGAGCGTTTCTTGGTGTAGTGGGGTGGGCCGACCCCCAGGAGCTGCTGCAATTGTGATTGTTTAATTGCTGGCCTAGCAGATCAGTGAAGCACCCTTGGGGTATGCTGGGTGGGCCACAGGGGGTGGCCTTGGGGGCTGGTACTGGTCCCCCACGCTGTCCTCTCTGCGTCTCTTCCTTGTCTGCTTTCCGGCCTGTGAGCTGAGCAGCCCTGCTTGACTCACCCCTCCACCATGACGCTCTTGCCTGGGGCCGGCAGCCTACTGCATGCCCCAAACTGTGAGCCAAATAACCCTGACCTCCTGAGCACTGTGGGTGCTGGATAGTGAGTTCCAGGGATGGAGGGGGACTGGTGCGTGTGCTTGGATCTGACCCCAGGCAGAGCCCAAACACACTTTCACCCACATGGTGATGGCTCTGTGACACCAATCTGTTTCCCCGAGAGTGTTCCCCTTGGCAAGAGTGGTACAGACCTTCTCTTTAAATTACAAGCACAAGGAGCTTTTCATTCATTGCCTATTTAGGTAAAAGAGTGAAATCCAGATATAGGATGGAGGGGAGCTGGGAGAGTCCCAGGGATGTGGAGTCCTCACTGGCTCTGTCACTGTGCCCTTGATCCTATGGCTGCTTCTAAGAGCAGATGGAGTGGAGTGTGGCTGAGTGTGGAGTTCGTATTTGCCAGGCAGCCTTGGGACTGGTCAAGCTTCTTCCAGTGTTAATGCTGTCTTGGGTCTGCATAAGTCAGCAAGGGGGCCCTGTACCACGCAGCGGAAGACAATCCCAGGGAGGGCAGTAGAAAGAACAAAGACCTTGAGGAAGGAGGGAGCCTGCATCTTCAAGGGCTGGATTGTTCATGGAGTGCTGGGAGCGAGAGGAGGAATAATAACCGATCTCGGGCTCTCTGGTCATCTCCATGGTAGGTCTCTCTCGGCCTGGACCAGAGCCAATGCTGGGACCTCAGTGACAACTTCACAGCTCTGGTACCTGTAGGTGTGAGGAACTAGGAGGTCACACAGAGGAGTTACTGGTACGTTCTGGTCTGGCCACACCAAGGGACACAAACTCCCATTAGTTTGCTTCCCTAATTGCTCACCTGGGAGCCACCGAGAAACCAGGCTTCCAGAGGGACCTGAAGAGACACAATTCCTCTGCAACAGAAAGGCTTCCAGGGAAAGGTGGTCCTGCATCACAGTCGCTGAGGTGTGACATTCCGTGCACACGTGCCAAGTGGTTCCTCCCATTTGTTCTTTTCTTCATTCATCCAGCAAGAATGTGTGGAGTGCCTGACAGCTGCCGAGGCACGCAGAGGAGCACCAGGTACACAGCGGTGAATCAGTCACGGCTTCTGCTCCGCAGGCTGGCAGACTGGGTGGGTGTGGAGAGCGGTGGTGCGAACAACGCGAGAGATCCGAGATCCGGCAGGTGTGGAGCCCAAGGCGGAAGTCCTGGGGCAGAGGCCGGCTGGGAGGGAGACGCCCTGCGTGGGGAGCTGACCCAGGCTGCACGCTGACAGCGGAGGAAGCCTGAGGAGAGCGCGGTGCAGCAGTGTATACGAAGGCTGTGTGGCGAAAGAGTGGGGAGGATGTGGCGACATTCCGGGTCAGCAGCATGTCCTGGCTGCCTGCTGCTCCCCC
Organism: Ctenomys sociabilis; assembly: GCA_004027165.1. Lineage (NCBI taxonomy): Eukaryota > Metazoa > Chordata > Mammalia > Rodentia > Ctenomyidae > Ctenomys > Ctenomys sociabilis. The sequence continues at coordinate 10,857 of PVKA01016505.1, forward strand.
TCTTTCGTTCTGAAGAGGAATCGTCTTGGGCCACATATTAAATATATAGTAGAATTAATCATGTAACTAACAAAACTTCCTTTGAAAGTCTTTATTATCACATTAGACGGAAGCAGGGTGTGGTGGTGGTGCGAGCCTACAACCCTAGCACTTGGGAGGCTGAGGCAGACAGACTCACTCTCATGAGTCCAGACAGACTGAACTCCACAGAGAGACCTTGCCTCAAAGGAAGCCAAGCCAAGCCAAGCCAAGCCAAGCCAAGCCAAGCCAAGCCAAGCCAAGCCAAGCCAAACCTACCAACCAGCAAACAAAAAACAGAAGACAAACAGGACAAAATGAAACACACACACACACACACACACACACACACACACACACACACACACACAAGAGAGGTGGCCACAGGTTGGACGTGGGTGGCAGAGGGCAGCAGAGCCTGGGAGCTGGTGCATGAAACAGAGCGTGGGCTGGGGCCCACTGCTGCACACTGGGCATTTCTACTACATTGTGCTGAACTGCACAGCCTGGGGGTTTCTAAGGAAGGGAATAATGTCAACAGGGTTAGAATGATAATATAGCACACAAGGGGCAACCGAAATATACAATGAATGTTTGAATTAAAAAATCTTTGAAAGGAAAAGAAACACTGCCATGGACCCCCCTCACGCCCCCTATTTCAAACACACTTCCCTCTCTTCTTGGCGCTTTCTGGAGCACCTCCGGCTGCTTTCTTTCATGAGCCTTTAGGAGCTGCAAAGAACAGTATTGTGGATGCTGCCGTCAAGCACCACCCAACGGAAAGGCAGCTCGAGGATCTCGACGCTGTGTCATCATCTTCCTTATTCATAGGTTTGTCACCAGGCGACTTCCAGCTCTTCCCCAAAGGAAAAGTGGCCATGAAAGGGAAACATTTTGAATTGATTTGGGATGTCAGGCAGCCAGGACAGTGCCCCTAAAGACACTCACAAAAGAGACTTCCACAGCCATGTCAGAAACCGCAGGCACCATGGGATCAGTGTATCTGAAGTGGGGCTAGGGGTGGGGTGGTACTTTGAGGAGGATTTGTGGCAATGTGTCATTTACTGTAGCAATAATATTTCAGTGCACACATTCACCGCATTTCGACCACACCCTGTATCATACCGCAATGCCCTCCAGTACTGAGAGCTGGCCTGCAGGGTGGGTGAGTGGTTAGTTGGCTGGGTTTGAGCAGAGTTACAAACTCAGATGCCAGCAGCAGCTAGTAGAAAACACGGGAGAGGAAGGACTGAGGCCCCCTGGTGCCAAGGCTCCTGGTCTGTCTAAAGAGGTCAGGCACGTCCCTGTAGCCAACTGCGGTCCCCTGGAGAGCCCGGGCTCAGGGCTGCCAGAGCGCCCCGATTTCCAAGAGCAGCTGGAAATCCAGATCCTTATGTAAAGCTCTCACCATTTTTAAATGCTGGCAACTCATTTAAATTCTACAAAACGTTGTGTGGGCCAAGTGTAACGCATCTGCCAGCCTCATCTGCCAGCGAGCCTCTGGTGTGCAACTTCTGGTTTGAGAGAAAAATTTCCTTGCTGCACTGCAGAGATCAAAGTGAGTTTGGACGCAAAGACGCACACTGGTAGAGACTTCTCCCCGCTGCTAATAACTCTGGGTCTTCCCTGCCGGCTGGGCTTACCTCTTCAGGGTGCTGCTCCTCCCTCCCTCTGCTCCCCTCCTCCCTCACCCCCAAGTCTTCAGTGTGTGTTTGTGTTCTTGGCATCTTTTCCACACCTCTGACCTGGGATAAACACACAAGCAAAATCTGCAGAGCAGGAGAGAATGCGAGCAATCGCTGGGTAATGGAGGGATGTGGACGAAGCTCTGAGCTGCACTGGTTGGCGCGGACTCCCGTTGCTGCCTGGAAGGACCTTTCTTGGAAAGGGAGGAAGCAGATTGGGTGTGAAGGGGAAGATGGGATGCTCGCGAGAGGGTGGGTGCGGAGGCTCAGCACTCGGGATTTCTGCAGGATTTGTTCCTGGGCAGGCCTGTGAGCCACTCTCTAGGCCAAGGACATCTGTGTCTGTTCCCACAGGCCCAACTCTGACCCCGGGGGTTTTCAGCGATGGGATTTAGGGTATGAGGGTGGGGTGGACGTCTGCTGCTGTTTTTGTTGTCCAATTTCCTGTTCTACGTTTCTCTATGGATCCATCCTTCCCAGCTTTTAGTCCACGTGCCTCTCACACAAGGGTTGGGCATGTGACCCGGATGTGGCTCCTGTGGTATCTGTATACAGATGTAAGGAGGTTAGAGTCCTGGAGAGTGAGGTGCAGACTTTCTTAGAATTGTTGGGGGAGAAATGGTCTCTTTCAGGCTGGATTTGAACCTGGGACAATGCTGGTCTGGAGCAGCTGGCACTCACCATCAGTGCCTCTGGAAGGCACAGGAGAGATGAGAAAGGTGAGAAAGACAGATCTGAGCACAGATAATGTTATTGGAGCCGCTGAACCAAATTATGCCTACAGTTAATTAGCCCTAGTTGTTTTGTGTTGTGTAGTTTGGGTAATTTTTCTTCTGTAAGTCGGTTTGAGCTAGGCTTTCCTTTGACAGGACACTTCTAGCCTCACTGAAAGGTATGAAGAAGGGGTCCTCTGTGCAGCCGCCCACAGGTTGCTTCCTCGTCCTGACCCCCATTCTCCTGCGAGTGTAGTGAAGGAGAGTTCATACAGAGAGGCCATGGGACCCAGTGAGGTGACAGTCCACAGGGATAGGCCAGTCACATCAAGATAAAACTCCTGCTACTTTGAATCTCATTCCAGAGTTTCTCTGTATGGATAATATGTTAAATTAAACTGCAACAATGTTGAACTGAATTACTCTAAAGTACCTCTGGAAATAGCCTCTCAGACTCATAATTCACACTGGGTAATTACAAAATAACTTGCTTCTCATTATTTCCCTACTTATGTACCTCCAAGGGAAGGACTGGTGATAAATGTCAGGGTTGGGACAATTTAGGTAATTATTTGGGTGTCCGGATGATGAATACCTTTTTGTAGGGTGTGCTTTTAACTTCTGCTTGACAGTCAGCCACAAGTGGTGATGTTCCGTTTCTTGTGTCCATGTGAGCTAGGTTCCTCTGTGCATACGTTGTCAAGAGGCTGCCGTTTGTACTTCCAGCTTTCTGGAATATTCCTACCTCACCTCCTTCCTGCTCACTCCTCAGATCTTGGCTTCAGCGTTACTGACACAGTGTCTCACTTACTTTTCTCTCCTTGCTGGGATCAGATACTCGACACCCAAAATTAAGGAAGAAAAATTGTTTTTAGCTCACAGTGGAGGTTGCAGTCCATTTCGGCCGGCTCCAAGGCAGAGTGGCACGTGGCAGGGGGCAGCAGCTTGTGGTGGTGGAAAACAGCAAAGAGCAAAGGAAGGAGCAGTGGCCGGGCCAGCTCTTGAGCCTCTCTCCTTCCCTGTGCTGTATTCAGGGTGCACGCCCCAGGGCGGGTGAGCACTCACACCCACAAACCCAGCATCAGATCGCGAATCAATGGCAGATTCTAGAAACCTGCCCCAGTGACTGCATGAGGCTTTGTGGGGACAGCGAGACACAAACCATAACACGCAGAGTTCTTGTTCGATAAGAAATAGGGCTTCTCCCTCCCCGATCCTCAATTTTGTCTATTTCAGGCTGTGTTATGTTCTTTGCGTTTTCCACAGTTGCAGACTGCACACCAAATTAGTTTTCTTCCTTCCATGGAAGAGCCTATTAGCTCTGCAGTTTCCCTTCAATATCTCTCTGTCCTTGCTTCGTTCTTTGGATCACTTAGGATTTTTTTTTAACCATGTGGAAAAATGACGTCCAGAGCTGGTATCGCAGTGACATTTCTTACTTTGAGGTTACTTTCAAGGTTGCTCTAGTTCCCACTCTTCACTCTGTTTTCTGACAGTGAGAATCACTTGTTGAAAATATATCTCACGATCATTTCCTAAAGCAGAAGAACTGAAAAGTGCCGCTGAGGCATTCAGCAGCTGGCACGGACTCGGCGCACAATGAGCATTTGTCGATAGAGTGAACTGGTGAACGAGGGGCTCAGGCAAGTGAATCCAAGAATCCGAGGGAAGAAGCCTTGAGCCAGCAGGGTCCGGCTTGGTAGTGAGCAGTGCTGGGGCTGGAGGGTGTGCGTGTGCATGTGCGTGTGTGTGTGTGTGTGTGTATGTGTGTGTGCAAGTCCTGGGCAGAAGCACCTCTGAAGAATATAACAGAGAGGATGAACAGGATGTGGGGGCAAGCTCTACATATGGAATACGAAGCAGACACCATGCTGCAGGCACAGAGGGCTGGAGCCTGGTGTAGCTATGGGCAGAAATTGTGGCCTGGAAGCCAAGGGCAGAGGGTGGCCTGGGAAACAAGGGAGGTGCCACCAGCCGCACCCCATGTGCCCGCTTGCACCCCATGCCCCCCACACGCCCACTGTCTGATTCCCAGCTGACTCCACCTGCAGTCTTTCCCACGGACTGCTTCAGATCGCAGGTCCTCCAAAGGTCGGGGGTGCGATCCTCGTGATTCTCCTCCACAGCCCGCAGCTCCTGCCTCTCCAAGGCGAGCAGGCACCTGGAGTCCCCTGACCTCGCAGGCGGTAACAAGTCTGGATTTAGCTTCCTGTGCAGTGTCAGCTGAGAGGCTGTTCTCCCCCACTCCCACCCCTCAGCACAGTGGCCCTTTCCCCCTTCCCCTGAGCCCTCGCAGCACCTGCCTGTGGTCGCTTCGGGGCTCACCTATCTAGGGCTCTTCCCCAGCCCCTGGCACTGTGGCAGTGCAGAGACTAGGAGATTTGACTCCAGGGAGCCACAATCTAAGGAGCTGAGCACGGGGAGGCAAAGCTGAGGCTGCCACCCAGCCAAGTGCCACTCCCTGACCTGCTAGGGGCTGAGTCTTAACACAACAGATGCCCGGTCCTGGATGGCTCTGGACTGGCAGGGCTCGGGGTACTTCCAGGCAGCTCAGCACACCGAGACAGCTCCTCTACCTTCACCTTGCTTGGTGTTGCCTGGAACCCTACTGGGTCACTATGGGCTCCATATTACTGTATTTTATTTTTTCCATTTTAATTTTTTATTGGTACATATTTGCAGCGGCTCTGTGTTTTTTTTTTTTTTTTTTTTTTTTTGTACCAGAGATGGTACTCAAAGCCTTGAGCTTGCCGCACAGGTGTGTAAGTCACTGAGCTATATGCCCAGCCCTCCTGGCTCTGTTTTTTAAGATGAAAAAACCCACACTTTGGAGACAGTGCCCCGCAGGTCATTTATCATGGGCTTGGGCTTTCATGCAGAGCAAGGTGATGTTCTCCTGTGACCCCTCAGGGACTGGGGAGACTGAAGCGTGCTACCCAGTGAGGACAGTTCGTCCTGAATATCCCGAGGGCCATTTGGGGAGCAGTGCCCTGGGTGTTTCTTGTACCCATGGGTGCTGGTCATACCTCACGACCCCTTCCTTTCCTTCCTGCCAACCCCCTGGGGTGCTGCTCTTCCTGGGGGCCTGGAACTTGCTCTTAATCATTCAGCTCCTTACTGAAGAAAGTCTTTCTCCCCATCGTTCAAACGGAATCACACAGCAGAAAAACCAAACGCCACACACTCAGAGCGAGGGTGTCTTTTGTCGGCTTAGCAGGGCTCATCGCTCTTACTGGGGATGATGAGCGTGGGGGTGTCCTCTGTGTGACTCAACTGCCACCCACTTGGGGCTGCCTGAGCTCCCCGTTACAGCCCAGCCACAGCCAGGCAGCAGGGGAAGGAAGAGGATGAACCCGAGCCTGCAGGTGAAGCAGTCAGGCCAGGATGGAGGAGCAGGCTTCCTCCAGCTCTAGCAGGGGACCAGAGGGCCCCAGGAATCCCCCAGACCATGGAAGTGCTTGGGCTGGGCCGCCACCCCCTGCCCCATTTGGCTGTAGAGTATCACAGTGAGGGGGGTAGTGGCTGCCCAAGCAGTCCCCACCTCCACTCAGGCTGCCTTCTCAGCAGGAGGGGAAGGCGGGGCTCAGAGAGCAGCTGGCTCCAGCAACCCGTGGGGGGCCTGCTTGCCATCACTTTTGCTGTCCCCATCCCCGTCCCTGGGCTTGGCTCCATTCTTTGCCGCAGGCTCCACGTGATGCAAAGCCTGGCTGTGTTTTCAGCGCTCTGCCTGTCAGCACAGCCCTGTTGGGAGCTACAGGAAGCAGGTCCCAGAGCCGGTGCTGGCTGGCGGTGGGCTTGGGGTGTTGGGGGCAGGGTGGGATGAGGTGGGGTGGGCAGAGCAGTGAGTGAGCGCTGGGCTAGGTAGAGCTCTTGAAGACACAGGTTTGGCAAAAACTTCCTGGACAAAACCCTAAGTGTGCAAGAAATCATACCAAGGGTCAAAGATCGGGAACACAACAAATTAAAACACTTTTGCACAGCAAAGGAAACCACCAGCAGAGTAAAGGGACAACACAGAATGGGACAAATGTTTGCCAGCAGCTGGTCTCAGGACTAATCTCTACAATATAGAAAGAACTCAACAATTTTTAGGGCTCCTCCCATTGAAAAGCCCAATCCAAAAATGAGCATCTGGGGGCCGGGGAGATAGCTCAGTGGAATAAATGCTTGCTTGCCAAGCACAAGGTCCTGAGTTCAATCCCTGGTATCCCCCCCCCCCAAAAAAAAATGAGCGTCTGAGATGAACAGACACTTCTCAGGTGAAGAAATAGGAACAGCCAGTGAGTATAGGAGAAGACATTCAGCACCACTGGCCATTGGAGAAATGCGGTTTCAAACAACACCGAGATTCCATCGCACTCCAGAGAGAATGGCTAGTATCAAGAAGTTAACTAATAAGGAAATAAAAAAATCAGTTGTCAAGGCCATGAGGTGTCAAGGCTGGATGGGGAAGCAGCCCTGCTACGCTATTGGTGGGAGTGTAAACTGGTACAGCCACTGTGGAAATCGGCACAATATCCCTCGAAAACCCAAACTAGAAATTCCATTCTACCCAGCTGTTCCCATCCTAGGTATGTTCTTGAAAGAGTTAAAGACATATTTCAGCGATCCATGCATGCCCGTGTTTCCAGCAACACAATTTGTAAAGCTGAATCTTGGAAACAGCCTACATACCTGTCAGTGGACGAATGGATGAGGAAAACCTGGTATTTACCTATCGTGGAGTACTACTCTGCCATAAAGATGGATAAGGCATTTTAGGGAAATGAATGCCCTTGAGACTGTAATTAAGTGAAACAAATCAGGCACACAGACTGAAACATCACATTGTTGGTCTTACATGAGTAACCCAAAGGAGAGAGAGAGAAAAAAAGACAGCTATCAGGAGGCAGAGGGAACTTTCTTAAGTGGAATGGGGAATAAGAGATGGAGAGGAAGGGGAGAGGAGGAAAAAGGATTTAAAAGTGAGGAGGGGAAGAGGAGTTGGAGGGAGATGGGAGGCGTGGGCGGGACGGGGACAGAGGATGAGAACTGAGGTGTGTCAGGGACAAGGACCAGCTCCGCGTGGCGAACGCGGTCACCACGTGCTGCAAACACATACTGATAAAACCCAGGAGCCGCACCCCAGCGTCCTCTCTAGGCCCCACCCTGCCTGGCTTTCTGAGCTGCCCTCGCTGTGCCGGTTCCACTCCCTCCTCCAGTACCTCTCCTCCCATGATGCCTGGAGAACTGCTGGGGGCCGGGGAGCCTCTCTCCTGTGGCTTTCTTCAGTTTGGTTTTCCAGGCCTTTGCGAAGATCTCCTGATAACCCCCTGACTCTCCCTCCTCCAGAGAGGAGGTCTCTGAGGGGAAGCGCCCAGGCTGATCCACATCCCCTCTGGGCTCCCGTAGTGCCTGTCCTCTCCTCGTTGGTGCGTGCATTGGTGTGCAGGTAGGGCCCTGACTTCTATTTCCTGAGCCTTCTGGGAATGTGGCCGCAGAAGCATTGGTGTTCACCAAGCTCTCCCTGCCTCTGCGACATGGGCCTTATCTCACTTAGTAATGGCTCTATGAAGTAGGGGCTGCCGTGGCTCGGAACCATTCCATAGGTGGCACTTTGCGACATCACAGTAACAGTGAGGGCAGATCTGAGGAAGGGGTTCCGTGTCCTTTCTCCCATGAATTGGGTGACGGGCTATGGGTTTCTGTTGTGGTTTGGGGCTTTTGCAAGGGGAACAATATAATACAGGACACATTTTACAATATTGGTTTATAAGAAATCACCCGAGTCACATGCAACAGGTGCAGGAATTCTGTCCACACACATAAACGTGAAAGACTCCAGCCGAGGGTCTGGGTCCTAACATCCTCCATGAGGCCAGCTGGAAACCTAGAACTCATAGCAACGCCTCCCACAAGTCCAGCTGGAGGCCTCGAGCCCGTGACGAAGTCTCACGCAGGTCTGCTTCATGGACCTGTGCTGGAAAGGCCTGAAGGTCAGTGGTAGAAGCTTGGAAGTCCATGCCAGTGGGAGGAAGAATCTGTGCCAGCAGGCTGAGGGACCTGACCTGGAGCCAGGAAGCAGTGCTCAAGGTAAGCACCAGAGCTCCCCTATGAGTACCACAGCCATCAGCAGCGGTAAGGTCCCAAGCTCCTCCAGTGGTGAGGAAAGCGGAGTTCCCATCAAGGAAGCCAATGTGAGAAGCTTTTCCACGAGGCTGAGCAGAGCACCATCTTCCCCTCTGGAGCCAGGAAGCGATGCTCAACATGAGGTCCAGAGCTCTCCCAGAGTTCATGGGGGAAAGCCCGCATGACCAGGTCCTCCAGCAGAGCAGTGCAAGAGAACCAGCAGCCTCCGACAGCTCCAATAGCTTCTCCAAACAGCATCCCTGACTGCGTTTCAGCAGCTTCTCCTGTTCTGCCTTTACACTGCTGGCAACAACCCTCAGGTGGGCTCTCTTGCACCCAGCACCACACTAGTTTAATTCAGCTGGGTATAATAAGTTGACCACCAGTTAGAAATCCACTACAGTTTCTGTGCCAGTGGGTGGGCAGGGTGGAACACAGGGCAGATGTGTTGGTGAGGCCAGGGCCCCTGGAGCTGGATTGAAGGTTGAGCTTTCCAGCAGGAAGAGCAGATGGGGGTTCAGACAGGGCTGAGGAGCCGTTGGTGGGAAATGCCGGGGTTCAGAGTTAAGCCCCAGGTGGAGGAGCTGCAAGCGACCTTTAAGAGCCTTTCAACTCCGAGAGTCAGAGGTTGCTGTATAATCCTTAAAGAAATCAATGAAATCTTTTGCAAACATGAAGCAGCCCCGCCCTGGCTCCGTGCTGTTATTACCCGGCACTTTGTGATGTTGGCACAGAGCAGTAAATGCCAATGCTGCTGAGGCTGAGCGCCTCAGGAGGCTGTGGTCAGTGTGCAGCACTCCAGGGACAGTAGCAGGCCCAGTGGGGGTTCGGAGGCTGACTTCCAGCATGCAGGGCAGGGGTACGACTCCTTCTGTGGGCATGAACTGAATTCTCACCAGAAGCCTCTGCAGTCACAGGGTCAGGCAAAACTGCAATGACAAATTGTCCCCGAGTCCTCAGTGGCTCAGCAGGAGGAAAGTTTTTCTTCTCATTTTCTTAGTACAAAGGAGACTGGGACTTTTGGAAATGTTTAAATCTTGTCTGTCTGAGATATGTATGCCTCAGGGTCACGGGGGTGAGGAAGCAGCTGGTGGAGGAGGAGCACAGGCTGGTGTTCTGCACCCCGAGGACCTAGCACGCCGAGAGCAGCACCGCAGCACACAGTGGTAGCCCAAGGAGAGAAGAGCAGCTGCATTTGCAACTGCGCCTGCCCTGCTGCAGAGAGAACGCCCAGTATATGCTGAGGATGGCGGTAATGAGGCCTGGAGACCCCTGAGCAGGCTGGGGGCCTGCACTGAGCGTAGAAGCAGACGGGATAGGAAGGTGGAGTCTCACGGTAGCAGTCGCCCTTGCTTGTGGTCATCCGTGCCTCTGCCAAGGGGCCCAGCCTGCCCAGTGGCTTGGGCAGCTGAGGTGGAAGGGCTGGAGGTTTAAGCCCTGGATTGGGGATGTAGCTCAGTGCAGAGCTAGGCTCGATCCACAGCAAGACCTCACAAAAAACAAACAACGATCTCCCCAGTAAGCAAACAAACAACACAGAGAGGCCAGCCTTGCTCAAGCAGAGAGGTCATGCTGACTGGGATGGTGGTGGGGAGCACATGCCAGCTTCCTTGGCTGACTCTGCCAGGGATCTACAGCCGGGGACCACTGGGCTGGCCCAGGACACCTTGTGGCCACACTGTCAGAGATGGCACCATCTGACGCAGCGCTCTGGTTCAGTGTCTGTCTGTCTGTCTGTCTGCCTGCCTGCCTGCCTGCCTGCCTGAGCTGGGAGAGAAGCTGGTCTTGAACCTCTGACAGCTCACCTCTGTGCCTGGCTGTGTCAGCAGCACCCAGCATCGTGGGGCTGGGACTGTGGAATTTGTAGGAGAGCCTTCTCCTCATGGGTGGTCCGTGGACCCTCGCTACTGCTCTGACTCGCCCTCTGCCATGTGTGCTGGGCCCTGAGGCAGCCAAGCCACGCTTCCCAACCCTGACCTTCCCATAGCCTTCCTTCCCTCCCCCTCCTGAACCCGGAGCCTAGTGAACCACCGAGGGAGACAGGGAGACTTGCCCTGCTCTGCAAGCTTGATACCGGGGGCCGGCTGGCTCTGCTGCTTCTTGCTGCGTGATGCTGGCCACGTGCTTCATCTCAGTCTTCGTCTCTGCAGGTTGGGGACAGTCACATTGCCCTAACTCAGAGTGCAGAGAAGAAAATGCGTGTGAACTGGATATTGAACCTGGCAGTAACACATCTTGGCTACAATAATAAAGACGTACATCGTTTTTCCTGGTCCTAATCTGCCTGCGCCTGTGGCCCCTGGGCCCCACTCTGTAAGTGCTGCGTCTCACTGAGGTGTCTCTTGATGGAATCCACACGGGCTGCTGACGCTGCTCTTCATTCTTCTCAGTCTGCAGGGGACCCTGGAGGAGGGTGCCTTTAGGAGATTTCCCCCAGAAGCATAGCAGGTGGCCTGATGACAAAGGAAACAGGGTTCCTTCTGTCTACAGGAACAACTGAGTGGCATTCAGGTGTGTGATAGGACATTCCTATGGCGGCCGTGTGGAGGAGGGCACTGGGGCTCCTTGTCAGAGAGCAAAAACAGGGCATTGGGGCCGGCCAGCCAGCTCAGCGGATTAAAGCACCTGCTTAAGCAGACATGGTTCTATCCCCAGGGTGCTGTGCTGGCCCTGCCCCCAGGGCACAGAGACAACAATTGAGACCTGGCCTGGCTGTGCACTCCTGTAATCCCAGTGCTTGGAAGGCTGGAAACACGAGGATCACTGCGATGCTCATCTGTGTAGTGAGACCCTGTAGACCCTGTACTAAATACACACGCAGAGCAAACAACAAAAAAACCCCAAACGGCACTGTACCCTCAGCTGCAACACTGGGGGGATTTCCCATCATCGCCTCTTTCAGGATTCCATTGCAGAAGACGGCAGCGAGGTCCCCTTCTGACGATGTCCTCCTGTGACTTGTGTCCCCAGGGGTGTCCACTCCTTGTTTCTTTAATCTCAGGCTTTACTAGAAAACCAAAGGATGCCACGAGGTAACATCTCCACAGGAAAGGAGCCCTGGGCTGCAGAGCAAGGCCCTGGCATCTTCTCTCTGCTCTTGTTTGTTACTGACTCCATGATTTTGGAAATAGCAAGGTACAGCTACTGGGAGCCTTTCCCCCGACCGACCAACTGCTCCCAGGATGGCTTCTAGGATCTCCCTGCTCTGGGAGACCTGCTCCAGAAAGTTCTGGGATTTGGTGGGAAAGGGTTCCCAGCGCTCACCTCTGATTCTTGGGGAAGGCAGGGAGGACCAGTGACTTTTGTTTCTAGACTTTGGACGAGTCAAGAGAGTGCACTTGTGGAGGTCACCACTCTGGACACAGCAGTGACCTGAGAAGGAGCACGAGGCACTTTTCACCGAGGCCAGTGCCTCCCCATGCTGAGAGCCAGATTCATGGGCCTACAGGAAGGAAGCCCTCGTCTTACCCATGTGAGACTGCCAGAGTCCCCTCTCAGCATTGATACGATGAGCCCTGGCTCTGGGCCGCACAGGAACCTCAAGAGGCACAGTCCGGCAGGGGGCTCTGATGGCTGATTCAGTCCCTATAGTCATGTGGGCCACTCTGGGAGCCGTGGGAAGGGCGTGCAGGCGGCTTTCCTTCCAAGGGCCTGACCCACAGCATTGGTCCTCTCCTGACCCGTTGGGCATCCACCCAGGCCTTTGGGAAGATAGCACTTAGCTGCACACTCATGGATGCAGATAAAGCATTTGTTTATGCAAGAAAGGAAGATAACTAGCAGAGTCTGCTGACTCCTGTGCTGGCTCATGGTCAGTGAGTCACCCCTCCACGGTCTCCTCAGGGCCAAGTGTCTAGGGCTGCCCTCTATGCTGCTTGTACAGAGGGAGGTCAAGTGGCCTGACAGCTTCCACAGGGATCTGTAATGCTGGGTGCTCAGGGGGTCAGACAGGCAGGCAGTGAGGAGCCACCCAGCCAGGACTTGGAGTCCTTCTGTGTTTCCTCATGGGTGGCCACCACCCTTCTCTTGGGCATCTTCTGCCTCCTGTGGTCAATCTCCGCTTCAGCATACTTTGAGCTCAGCTAATGTCACCCTGCCTTTTAGCGAATCAACCCCGGTTGAGGCTGCCAGCTTTACAAGTGAGCCCTGTGCCCGTGTGTGTTGGTAATCCTAGCGTTCTAGGATGCTGAGGTGGCCGGGTTGCAAGTCCACGCCTGGCCTGTGCTACATAGTGAGATGCTGACTCAAGATCAAGAATAGGAAAAGGAAAACAAAAAACAGAAACAAACAAGCAAACAAAACAAAAAAAAATGAAGAAAGGGCGGGCCAGACAGTTCAGAGGATTCAAGTGCTGGCTTCGGCAGACTCAGGGACCCAGGGTTCAATCCTGGTCCCTGCAATCCCCAGAGTGCCATGCTGGCCCTGCCCCCGGGGTACACTGAAACATGGCAACTGAGGCCTGCCGTGGTGGTGCCTGCCTGTAATCCAAGCATTTGGGAGGCTGAAAAACAGGAGGATCACTATGAGTCCTTCTGATCTGTGTAGTGAGACCATGTACTAAATACGTTGAAGAAGAAGGAGGAGGAGGAGGAGGAGGAGGAGAAGAAGAAGAAGAAGAAGAAGAAAAGGGACAGGGGATGCAGCTTAGAGGGAGGGGTTCTAGTGCCCCCCCACATATGCACACACACACACACACACACACACACCCCTATGAAGCAGCCTGCTGTCCTCTACAACCTTCTGGCTGCTGGCTGCCCCATCTCTGTTCCCCCAGGCCACACCCAGAGGCAGCTGGCCCACTGGCATCCTGTCTCTGAGGCACTAGGTCTGAGCAGCCCTGAGATGGAGCTGGCCTACTGAGATCGAGGGCTGGGCAGCAGATCCAAGTGGTGTGAGCCAAAGGTTTCAGGGTAGGGCGAGCCCCAAGGAAACTCCACCACTAGTTTGCCTTTGGAGGAGTGGGACGAAGAAGTGGGAGTGGGGAGAGAAAGGGGCCGGCTCCTGAGTAAGAGCTCCTTTCCCTTCTGTTCCCTGGCTCTGCTCTTCCCGTGTAGTACTGGGCCAGTGCCCTGAAGTGCCGAGACCTAGACTCAGCCCAGGGTGGGTTCAGGTCACTGCTCTGGCCCCGGACCAAGGTCATGGACAAGCCAGCAAGCCGTGCCTGAGCCCCTTCTGGGAAGGGTGCAGTGGCCGGTTGAGGACTAAGGGAAGGGGAGTGTCTGGCCAGGTCCTTCCTCTCTAATCCTCTGTGTTAGTTTAGGGGGCATTTGGTCATGAGGTGGCTGGGCTTTTCCCAGAGCCCCTCACCCAGCTCCTCTCCTTCTGTGGATGAGGGAACTGGGTCTCCAAGCTTGGTGTCCTGCCCAGGGGTCCTGAATGGGAGCTGGCTCTGGGTCTAGGGTCCCTGGCCCCTGCAGAGGACACCCTTACTGCAGGATGTACAGTTCTCCCTCCCTTCCCCCTCCCCTCCCTGTTCCTCCCCAGAACAGGCACAAGGAACCTGCAGAGGCTTCCAGAAAGCCTCACTAATGCATTCTGGCTTCTCACTTGGACTCAGACCTCTGACCTTAATATGCAAAGGAAGCTGAGCACCTAAGTCAATTGCTCAGGTTCATGAAAATAGCATGGGTGAACTGCTCCCTCCTCCCCTGCCCTGCACCTCCTCTGCTCTCTCTGGCACTCCAGCCTCCCTCCTTTCCCCTCTCTCTTCTTTGTCCTCCTCCCCTTCCCTCAGCAGCCCCTGTTCTCTCTTCTTTCTTCTGCCTTCCCTCCTTACCCACTTCCTCTATGCCTCTTGGGCCAGGCTGTCTGCCAGGGATGGAGGTGGGGACAGACCTGTTACCTCCTGCTACCTGGAGCAAGTGCAGCACCTTAGGACCCTGGTCCTGTACAGCAAGAGTGAAAAATATATTGAAAGTTTAAACTGAAACATGTTGTTACGATAATAGACTCATTGCCACGGAGCTCCTTAGAATGTCTGCCTTGTTCCAACGCACTTATCCCATCATTCTTGGCGTTTTCTGTAGCAGCTTTGGAGTCCTCTTTCCTGAGGGTCTTTGGTTGCACTGTCCTGCCTTCCTCAGCATCCTCAATCAATTGATCTAAAGCATTTCCTTTTCATGGTCATTTTGACCTTGGGAAAGAGCCAGAGGTCACATGGTGCCAGGTCTGGTGAGTAAGGTGGATGAGAACACATCATTGTTTGTTTTTGAAAAAAGTAAACTAAAATTTAATAGCAGAATAATAGGAGAATAGAAGTAGTTAATACATTCAGTACTGTTATCTTTAAAGTAGTTAATCAAAGTATAGTATAGCGACATAAGAATTCTCTAAACATTAGTACAAATTTCTCTTTTCAATGAACTAAGAGAAACTACTAGTGTAACTATCTTGTATTTTGTTTGTTTCCCACTTCCCATATCCTAGTTCATTTTTCCTTTTGAGAAATTTCTTTCCAGTTCACACCATCTGGTGTACATTTTGGAACTCACTGTTTCCATTTCTCACACTGGGAGTCAATACAGTACTCATGCATGTGAATCTGATTGATGTCACTTAGGAGTGTGGTCTGGAGTTACATCCATTTACCTATGAAAGTTTCAAGTTTATCTTTCTTTATGGCTGAGTGGTATTCCATTGTATAGAAATACCACATCCTTTTTATCCATTCCTCAGTTGATGGGCATTGGGTTTGATTCCAAGATTTAGCTGTTACAAACTGCGAGACTATAAACACAGGTGCACATGTATTGCTGTGGTATGATGGTTTCAGTTTTTCTGGGAAGATACCCAGAAGGAAAATAGCTGGGTTTAATGGTATCTCCAATTCTAATTTTTTAAGTATTAAAAAGCTGATTTCCATAGTGATTGCATTAGTCTGCACTCCCACCAACAGGGAAAAAGGGTTCCTTTCTCCACACAGCCCCTCCAGCATTCGTTATTGGTTGATTTCTTGATGGTAGCCACTCTTTCTGGGTTGAAATGGAATCTCAGTGTTGTTTTAATTTGCATTTCTTAAATGACCAGTGATGTACATTTTTCATGTATTTATTTTCCATTTGTATTTTTTTATCTGAGAAGTGTGTATTTATCTCAAATACCTATTTCCTACACTGAGACACATAATAATCAGGATCCCAGAAATTCAGCACAAGAACAGAATATTAAAAGCTCTTAGAGAAAAGAAACAAATCACCTACAAAGGAAAGCTCATCACAACTGCAGCTAAGTTCTCAAATCAAACCCTTTAGTCAAGCAAAGCTTGGGCAAAATATTTCAGGTCCTGAGAGGAAGCAACTTCCAACTGTCTTTCAGAACTAATGGAGAAATAAGATTCTTCCATCACAAAGAATCACTGAAGAAATTCATGACCACTGAACTAGTTCTACAATGTATTTTGAAAGATGTTCTGGAGGAGAGAACAATATTCCCAAAGCCAAGACCACCAACAGGAAGAAGCCACTAGGCAGGCCAAGCTAAACAGAGAGGAAAGACAAGGAACCAAGAGCAGACAGCATGATAAGGAGAAATCAATACATGCCAGTTATAACCATCAGTGTAGACCGTCTCAACTCGCCAATCAACAGAAACAGACTGCTAGAATGCACCAAGCAACGCTCCCACAATATGCTGCGCACAAGAAACACCTTAAGCCTCACGATTCCCGGCGCATGCGGTGTGGTGTCTGCTGTGGTGGGCGGGCTCGGTGGCAGCGGTCGCTGTACTCTTGCGCACTCACCAAAGAGTTCTTCCAGAACGGCTCCAGGCAGTGTGGACAAGTCGGAGGGCTTGAGGGGATTAGTGGCAATGTGTCTTTTGTTTTTTTAAAAGTGTACATGCACACATTTTGATCACCTTTTA
>PVKA01016505.1:27340-47892 GCA_004027165.1 Ctenomys sociabilis
CCGTACTGGCCCCAGTTCTGTCACCTGCGCTGCCCAGGAGAAGAAGTAAAAACAGCCAATAAAGGCATGAAAACCTTGGGCCAGCTGAGGAATGCAAACGGAAACAACACTGCGATTCCAGTTACTCCAGCAACAGTGGCTCTTATCACAGACACAGTGGAACCCCCCTGAGAAGGCTGTGGGGAGAAGGAAACCTTTCTACACTGTAGGTGGGAAGTCACTAGAGAAAGTGGGGCCTTCTGATGGCCCCAGGCAGGGCCAGACATGGAGGAGGCCGGGGTGACCTGGGCTGAGTTGCCATTGTGACTCTGCCTCTCTTCTTCAAAATGCCCTGCAATGGCAGGGTTGCTTTTAGGGACAGTGCCAGTGTTTGAGGCAAAAGAGCCCTTTTCAGGAGGAGCTCATAGCCTGGGTAGGGACAGGGCTAATTATTCCTTGGCAGTGACAGTCGGTGACACTGCTTGCACATCACCCATGCAGCAGAGATGGCAGTGAGTGTGCTGCATGGAGGAACTCATGGCATTTCCATAGCAACCCCAGGAGTGGTCAGCCTCAGCCTTTTACAGACAAGGAACTCCTGACCTGGGGACCTAAGCAAGTTTCAAGTCCATGCTCATAAGGAGGTACAGAGGCTGGGATTTGAACTCAGGCCTGCAGACACCTGACACGGGGTGACATGGATTCCTGGCTTGAGGGCAACCTGGGCCCTTGCTAAAGTGCTGCTGGCCACAGTGACAGAGAGGTGACTCACAGTGGGAGAAATCCAGGCTGTTTCTCTGGAGGCAGTGGTACTTTTCATGTTTGGAAGGATGAGCAGGACCTGGGACCTAAAGATAGGACTGGAGAGAGCCTTGTAGGCAGAGGGGAGCCTGAGCAAAGACATGGATACCAGGAACTTCCTGCTTTCTTAGCTGGGTGTCCCTGGGCCTGTGGAGCTGGTGTTGCCAACCCAGTGTCCCTGTTCTGTGGCCCAACTCTAAAAAAATGCCCAGGAGGACTGGAAGCACAGTGGGGAGAGGGCCTGTGACCAGCCTGGTAGCCCTGGCTCCTGTGGCAAGGCAGGTCCCTCTGTCGGCCTGGGTTTTGTCACTCAGCAAATTAGGTGGCAGCCAGTGGTCTCCTAGGACCTCTTCTCTGCAGCCACCTGACTGACTGGCTCCGGAAGTGTGACAGCTGCTGACCTGGTGTTGTTGCTCCATTATGCAGTGTGAGGACACCCAGAGCCCCCTAGAGTCCACAGCTCAGCTGTCTCTGCGCTGAGCCAGTCACACTGCCATCTTGCAGAGCAGGTGTGTCACTTCTCTCAGCAGCAGGCAGGAGAGGGGAGATGATTGCGACCAGGAAGCAGCCAAGAGGCGCCAGCAGGCACAGGGGTGTAAGAAGAGGATTAGTACCAGAGAGTGGCCAAGTGGCTGCTGAAGTCGTTTCCTGAGACTTGGGTGGAAGTGGGGACCCACCCAGAGTGGCCTTGGCTCTCAGCACGGGGCTCCCTTTGTCCTGGGCACCCCATGGATGTCCCAGACCAGGAACTGGAGAAGGTCCCAGGGTTGCACTTGGTGGTGCAGCAAGGGGTGAGTGGGAGGCGCTCTCCTCAGAGCCACGGGCCCCGCTCTGGAGACTTCTTCACTAGGCTAGTGGGGTTATGTCACCTCCTGGGTCGCAGCTCTGTCACCCACAGACCCTGGGAGAGCCCGGAGAGCAGAGCTGGCCAGGTCCAGGCTGTGGGAGGCTGAGCCTGTGACCCCGCCCAGCTGCTGCCTCCGCCTGCACTGTGACCTCACAGAAGCCCCTTCCTTGTGGGTGGGGAGTCCCCAGGCTCACCGCAGGTCTTGATTCTTTCCTTGTCCCCTGCATCTCTCTGTCCTCTTTCCTTTTGAGAAAGATTTATTTCCCTCTTTCTATTCCCTGTCTTGTGTTGTGTTCTTTATTTATACAGTGGGGTTTTCACACAAAAGAAACCACGTGACATTTAAGCTTGCATCTGGTTTATTTCACTTAACATCTTCACCTGTAGGTGCATCTGTTTTCTACAAAGGGCTCAACAATGTCCTTTTTATTTTATTTTTTGTGGTACTGGAAATTGAACTCTGACCCTTGCACTTGCCAGGCAGGTGCTGTGCCGCTGAGCTATATCCTTGGCCAGGTGTAGCCTTCTTTATCTCAGAGTGGTTCTCAATCATGAGTAAACACCCCCTGGGCTGGCCTGATAGCGCAGCAGACTAAAGCGCCTGCTTAGGCAGAGCTCAGCGGCCAGGGTTCAAGCCCCAGTGTGCCATGCCGGTCCAGTCTCTGTGTGTGCTGAGACCGCTGTTGACACTGGGCTGGTGGTGCACACCTGTAATCCCAGCACTTGGGAGGCTGAAAACAGGATAATCAGTAGGAGTCTGATCTATGTAGTGAGACCCTGTAGACTGTACTAAATACAGAAAAAAAAAAATAAATAAAATGTTTTAAAAAGTGAGTAAGCACTACCTTTTCTTTACCCGTCCATCTGCTGATGGGCAGACAGACGGCTTCCAAGGTTCAGCCACCAGCCGCTGTGCTGCGTAGCTGGGTGGGGCCGGTCACTGTGAGAATGTCTTGCAGCCTCTGCTCTGCAGCGGAGGCTCGGGCGCTGCAAGCCCCTGGCCTGCTGTCTCTGTTCTAAGCAGATGGGAGCAAATAGCTCAAGCTCGGCAGGCAGAAGCCTCCTGGGGTCAGTTTGAAATCCTGCATTTTGATTTGTGTGAGGAGTCAGAGGTTTTGCTCCCAGAGATTCCTCTCCCTCACTAGCAGCATGGTACATCTCCTGCGAGCAGGCCCAGCAGAGCCAAGGAGGACGCTGGCTTCCACCCAGTGCAGGAAGAACAGTAAAGCACGTGGAGGTAGACGAGCGCTGAGGGACAGCGACAGTGACAGAGAGAGGGCCATCTGATATGGGCCTGCAGAGCTGGGGTGGAGGGAAGCAGCAGGTGGGCTGGGCCATGGGGTGCATTGGGGTTGGGGAAGATGAAAGGGTGAAGCCTCCTAGGCTCTGGAAGGTGGTGGAGGAGCCAGGAGATAAGGGGAAGTGGGTAGCAGCGTGGAGGAGGTGGGTGAGCCCCAAGGAGAAGCAGGTGAGCGAGAGCAGCGAGGAGACCGCAGAGCCCAGCTGAGTCTCATTATTCTTGGCCATGCTGTACATCTGAGGGGTGCAGATGTCATAGGTGGGGGGTGTCCAGGGGCCTGGGCTGGCTGTGGGACCCTCATGAGTAAAGGCACAGGATGACCCATCCCATTCCCTTTGTCCAGAGAAGGCTTCGATCCCTCCCTCTGTCCCTTCTACCTTCCTTCCTTCCTTCCTTCCTTCCTTCCTTCCTTCCTTCCTTCCTTCCTTCCTTCCTTCCTTCCTTCCTTCCTTCTTTCCTTCCCTCCTTCCATTCTACTTTCCTTCCTGCATTGATTACTTTCCTCTCATTGCTGAGACAAAATACCCAACACCCGGAAAGGAGGAAAGATTTATTAGCTCGCAGTTTGTGCAGGTTTCAGTCCATAATCAGCTGGCTCCAAAGCAGGGCAGTGCAAGGCAGAGGAACCATCATTCACGGTGGCGGAAAACAACAAAAGCAGCAAGAATATCTAGGGTGGAGCACAGGACAAAACTCGGTTTTGCTGTAGGAAGGCTGCCGATGCTAGGCGGGTACAGCACGCACACCCCCATCCCAGCATTAGATGACTCAGTCACAAACTGTAGAGTCAGCGGCCTCTGAAAAGTCCCCCTCTTCCATGACTGCATGAGGCTCTGGGGACATCCAGGCACATACCATAACACGGAGTTCAACCGAAATTCAATTTCAAGTTCCAGAGAGACAGTGGAGGTTGCTGGACATGGTGGTAGATGGAGATCGATTACGACAATCAGATAAACAGGTTGAAATAACCACAATTCCTGCAGCAAAAGTAGTCTTGTGGCCGTAACAGAGCATGGCAGGGCCTCCTTCAGGTCCCCTGGTGGGTGCAGGCTTCTGTGAGGTGCTGAACATGAATCTGGGACCTACAGGGCACAAGGAGGTGGCCCTGAGATGCTAGGACCACAGATGGGGGCACTGCAAGCTCAGAGGCCCCTGAGGAAGGAGTGTGTGTGGCTTGGGGTACTGGGTGATTTAGTGAGGACAGGCGGGGGCCAGAACGTGTGGAGGCTCCGAGTCAGAGTTTTTAGAAAGTGGAAGGAGCAGGCCTGTTGGGACGAGCCTTAGGGGGCCTTGTGCTGGTGGAAGGAGCTCCCGGTGGTGAGCAGATTAAGCTTCCTTCCACCTGTGAGTGTCCTGGGAGCACACTGGGCTCTGAGTGAGGCTCTCCCTCCTGGCTTCAGCAAGCCATATGAGTGAGCTGGAACGTGAGCCGAAGTGACCGCCAAGCCCCTTGCCCCGAAGTTCCATGGATGCCTGAGCAGAGCCCGCGAGGGGGGCCCTCTGAGCCCGGTCGCTGTCCTCCTTGGATTCTACCAGCCTGCAAGTGCCAGCCTTGACTCTGCCACCACTCCGGATGGGACTCTGAGCAGGGAGCCACCTTTTTGAGCTTCAGCTTCTTCTTCCTTATAAAATGGTGCTAATTAAAAATAAGTTGCCTCATGAGGCCGTTATGAGGGAGGGAGCGAGTTAATAATGCAGGATGGTTAATTATATGGAAGATGCTCGCACGAAAATGAATTTACAGTGGAAGACACGTTGCGCAAGGGCCCCTCAGGACCCTGAGCTTCACACACACTATTCCGCTGTTCCTGCCTCTTTCGGAAGCCGTTCTGAAGTCCGCTTTTGTGGTATGATGAGGTGTGATGAAAGATACAACGAATACTACTGCCAAGGGCCACGCAACGGCAAGGTAGGCGCCCACGAACATGGCTCTGTGCGCTCATCCGCCTGAGGCTGTAGATCCGGCTGTACGTGGCTTCCTGCTCTTTGCCAAAGTCACAGCGACCACGAAGGGGAAACATTTTGCACCCATTCAGGGCATTGAGGCAGCCACAGCACGGTCAAAGACACTTGGGCAAGAGGAGTCCAGAGCTGCTGCTTATACCGGAGAGCACAGGGTCAGTGTGCTTGAAGCAAAAGAGGGGTTTAAGGAGTTCACGGCAACGCAGCTTTTACTGTACCAGATTTAAAAAATCTAAACAGCTGCAGCTGGTCCCCCCACGCGTGTAAAGGATGTAACACAGGCCCCCTTGTGCAGCCGGCGACTCAGCAGGACAGGGACTCCCACACCTTCACTCGGAGGCTGGATCCAGCTCCAGAATGCGTCCAAGTGTACCCTCGGGGTTCGTCCACTGATGCCTGGCAGCTGATGTCCTCTTGATGCTTCCAGCTGAGCCCAGCCAAACCTCGGCTTGCCCTGCATTTCCCATGGCCTCGGATTCGCCTCCCAGGGGCCTTATCTGGCTTCAGGGCCTATCACTCCTGCTCAATCTCAGGGCTATCTTGGATGTCTCTGTCGCATCCAATCAATCACCAAAGCTGATCACGAGAGCTCCGCGGTGCCTTTTCCTTCCTGTCCTTCCCATCCTGAGCGCTGTTCCCCGGGCCTCCCTTAGCCTCTCCTAGACTTCTGGACTATCTCTGAGTGGCCTCCCGGAACTCCTCCCTCCTTTATGCCCCGCCCTGCCCTCCGTTGACCCTGCCTTCCAAGCACAGTTCAGCCATGTCTCCAACAAAATCACGGAGCTGCTTAAATGTCACCTCTATCTCCTCATCCACACTGGGACGTGAGATAAAGCCCGTCACCACAGCCTGCCTGCGAAGTCTTTAGAAGTTAAATGCTCGTTTCCCAGGGTCCTTGGTCAACCCTGCTCACACACACTAACCTGGCATAGCACTTGTCCCTGGAATCTTCTGGAGCGTCTTGGCTGAAGTTTTCTTTTGCCTACAGTCTACCCAAACCCTGTGAGATGGTTCAAGTCCACCTGTGCTTGGAATCTGGGCTCTGTGCCTTTCTGATCTATGGAACTTCCCTAGTTGTTGAGCCCCGCAGGCCTGATGGATCCTGCTTGCATATTATGTGCTCTTTATTAAACTCATACTTGCCTGTAGTCTTTTTGATAAAGTCCTTACATTTCTTTTCACCCCAAAAGGTCATTTTCAATATTTGTGTTAAAATAAATCTCCTAGTAAGGATTTCTTAGTATTTATTTACAAGAGAATGTATTTTAGGTTGATGAGCAAACATGGCTTAACTGGTTGTAGAAGTTTTGGTTGTCCACTATTTTCCATAGCTCTTTATTTTTTATTTTTAAAAATATTTATTTATTTATTTGATAGAGGGCCTTGCTACACGGCTTGGACTCGTAAGGATCCTCCTGTCTCAGCCTCCCTAGTGCTGGGGTTATGGGTGTGTCCCACCACATCCAGTTTGGGGGCTGGCATGGCATATGGTGCTGGGCATCGATCTCAGGTCCTTGTGCTCACCAGGCAGGCACTTAGACCACTGAGCTATCACCCCAGCCCTTATTTTGTTTTTTAAAGGGGATTTTTATTCTCTCTCTTTGTCTTTCTTTTTCGCTCTTAAAGCTTATTCTTTTCTCTGCTTTATAATTTTTTTTTTGTTTGTTTGCAGCACACGATGATGACACTCATCTTGGGTACATGTTCTTGCATAAAAAGAATTGAGGTGTGCTGTGTCCAGTGGCTGTGGTCCCTTCTATCTGGCAGGACATTTGTCATTCGTCATGTTGGTGTCATCACTCTGCATCCAAAGAATAAAATTGCTTCGCTGTCTAGCTCTCCTCTCCCGTATTTAACCTTTGCCTGCGCAGGCTCTGGCTGTGGCTCTGCGTTTATCCTGCTTGGCCCCTCGGGAGAGCTGTGGCGCCCACTGTTTACTTGAATGCTTTTTTGGCCTGTGCCTCTCCTTCCCTCCTGAGGGTCCTATGGGAGGGGCACAGTCCTTGGTGGTCTTCCGATATCGGCCTGCCAGCCCTTGTGAGAATGGACACAGTGTGGCTGCTATTTGATCCAAATCTTGGTGGGTCATGCCCTTATCCTCCTGCAACCTGAGCAGTGTGTGTGTGTGTGTGTGTGTGTGTGTGTGTGTGTGTGTGTGTGCACGCGCACACATGCGTATACTTCAGAGGAAGATTTTTCACCCCTTAGCTCACAGGAGCCCGCAGGCTCATTCTCTCAGACCACCTCCTCCTTCCTGTGGACTTTTCACTTCCATCTGCGCTGATTTTCTTGTAAACCTGTGAGACTGCAGGCTGTGGGTTAGAGCAGGCTTTCCCACCTATGAGCAGCCTACGGCCTGCACAGCCTCTGACCTGGGGCCTCTGCTTTGGTGGTCCCCCGTGGAGCCAGGGACCTAGGGAGCTGTCACCGAGCTGACTGATCTGGCTTCTGTTTAGGGCTTGTCCCTTTATGGCCTAGCTGGTGCAGCTTTGGTGGCAGCATGGGAACCCCGCTGCGGACTGTGCAGCTACTTGGCTGTGTGCTGGGTGCTTGGTGTCTCTTGAGGAGATAGGGCTCCCCCAAGCTTCTTGCTTCCCTAGAACCAGAATGTGACCTTATTTGGGAAAGGAATTTTGGCAAGATGTAAGTGCAGGCAGGAGGAGGTCTTACTGGGTTACCTGGGCCCTCATCCCACAATTGTACTCAGAAGGGGAAAGTCAAGGTTTCCTGTGACCCCGAACCTATAAGAGGCAAGGGAGGACTCCCCCACGGTCTTCATGAAAGAATGCCTTAATTTTAGGCCTCAAGTTTCTGAGGGCTTCAAGATCCACTTCTGCCTCTAAGTCCCCTACTATGTGGTACTTGGGGACAGCGGCACTAGGAAACCAGCCAACACCAGGCAGGGTCTCTTCCACACTGGGAGTGTTCAATGATGCCAGGATTTCATTTGGTTCTTTTGGATGATTTCCAGCCCTTTATTTTATTTTATTTTATTTTATTTTTTCTAGTCCTTTATTAGAAGTTGTTATTTTTTCCAGTCCATATCATATTATTCTTAACTTTTAAAACTTTTTTAATTCATTAAATATATCTTTTTGAGTAAAAAGCATTGGCTGTAAAATCTAACATCTCAGCTTACTCAGAGCCTGTTCCTGGGGAGCGAGATGCTTGCCTGTGTGTGGCCGGTGCTGTCCTAATTCTGCATATTCTTAGGACTTTATTGTTGAGAACAGGGTAATTCAGGAGACACACCGCAACAGCTCTGGATTCCATCTGTCCTGGTGCTGTTGGTGGTGTTTGTTGATTAGCTTATCTGGCTGGGTCTGTGATTTCTGTCTTCCTGGCAGACAGGCAGTTTGATGGCTCCTTGGTTTTTAAGAATTTCTTTGTTTAGAAGAAGGGCCCGGGCAGCAGCATGCCAGCAGAAGGCCGGCAGGCGGGTCAGCTCCACCTCTAGGGCCTGAGGACCCTCTCCACTGTGGGTTACAGAGCTGGAGTGCCCAATGCTCAGTGCTTGGGAAATGTCATTGCTGGTAAAACTGTCATATGCTTTATTTCTAAAGGAGCAAAAGTCTGTAGATAATGTTCAAAAAGCATTTCTTTAAGGCTGGCATCTTAGGGTTGCTTCAGGTTCTTCATTGTTCAGCACTCAACCAATTTCTGCTCTTGGGCTGTGCTCAGACAATTAGTAACTGTTGTTGCTGCTGTGACACATACTGCTACCCTCATTACCTGGCTCAAAACATCTCCCACGTCCAGGTCTACGTACATCAGGCTGTAAGCGCTGGCAGAGTCACTAAGTGGTGTGAGCAATGTGGCATTCCTTTCTGGAGGTTCTGGTGGAAGAAGCCACTTTCTGGCTCTTCTACTTCCGGTTCTGGTTCTGGTATCGGCACTTCCTAGGTCATGGCCCACTTCCTCTGCCTTCGAAGGCGGCATGAGAGCGCAAGTCCTCTTGTCACCGCTGAAGGTGTGCTGCTCCGATAAGGATGCGTGGAGTCAAGTGCAGCCCACGCGGACCACTAAGGATGCTCTTGCCGTCC
The DNA here is from genome assembly GCA_004027165.1 of Ctenomys sociabilis. Taxonomy (NCBI): domain Eukaryota; kingdom Metazoa; phylum Chordata; class Mammalia; order Rodentia; family Ctenomyidae; genus Ctenomys; species Ctenomys sociabilis. Next base: position 36,276 of record PVKA01016505.1, read on the forward strand.
ACGTCCACGGCCCCATCACAACCCCGCAGTCCGCTGTCATAGAAGGCCGCGTGGTCGCGGGTTCTGGGACCTGGACATCCCCACAGGGGTGCTGTGGGGAGGGAGGCACGTTGTTCGGGGTTTCTTAATCCAGTCAGGTCCACGGTCACAATTACTCACAAATAATTAGTGAGCGTGTTGCTTTTACATCTGTGGTTTTGGAATTTGTTTTTAATTTTTTCTGTTGTCTTGGTTTTCTTTCTTACTTGCCTTCCTTAGAGTCATCAAATATATTTCAGTTTTCTACTGACTTCTTCAGTATAACTATTTTAGCGTTGCTTTAATACAAATACCTTTTAATTTATTACCTTCAATTAATAGTTCATAACTTTATGTAAAGTGTCACAAATATACAACAGTAAAATACTACTTATCCTAAGCCATCTTCTGTGATATTATTGACCCATATATTAAATACATATGTGCAATTTATCCCATAATAAAATATTATTATTTTATATACTCAGATTTTGTTCCACTATAATTTTTCTTCAGCCTAGAATCACTTTCTTTCTTTCTTTCTTTCTTTTTTTTTTTTTTTAGTGTATTTAGTTCAAGGTCTACAGGGTCTTACTACATAGATCCGACTCACAGTGAGTCTCCTGTTTTTAGCCTCCCAGTTGCTGGGATTACAGGTGTGTGTGCCACCATGCCCAATCTCAGTCACCAGTTTGGCGTACCCCAGGGGTGGGGCTGGCTTGGCCTGCTGGTGATTGAACCCTGGTCCCTGACTCTGCCTAAGCAGGCACTTTAATCTGCTGAGATATCTGGCCTGCCCTTAGAATGGTTTTCTTTAGCATTTATTGTACTTCTGTCATCTGAAGTTCATCCTCATTTTTTAGGATATTTTCATGGTTTAGGTAATTTGGGCTGACTTTTCTTTTTCTTCTGCAGTTTAAAGTTGCTAATGTCTCACTTTTTCACTTAATTGTTTATTATGAGTAGTTAATTAATACTTGTTTTCTTTATTTCTTTGGCTACTTTAAGATTTTTTCTGTCAGGTATGGTGGTGCATGCCTGTAATCCCAGCACTCAGGAGGCTGGGGCAGGATTGTTGTGAGTTTGAGGCCAGCCTGGACTACACAGTGAACTCAAGGCCAGCCTGAACTGTATAATGAGACCCTGTCTCAAAAAGCCAAGACAAAAAAAGAAGACAAAAAAAAAAAAAAAGTAAAGAAAAAAGAAACAAAAAGTTTAGTACAGGGCTTCGCTACACAGATTGGATTTGTAGCGAGCGCTGCGGTTGCAGGCATGTGCCGCCACGCCCAGTCCCAGTGCGCCCTGGGGGCGGGGCTGGCACCCCATGAAGGGGATCGAACCCAATCCCCACGCCTACCTAAGCAGGGGCTTTAATTCATTGGGCTTCTGGCCGCTCCCCCGCCAAAGTTTCCTTTTTATGTTTTTCTTCAGGTTCTCTTTGCATTGATCTTATTGAAGGATGGCCATGTTATTTGGATTGCAAGATTATATATTTTATAACTCAGGCTTGGGAAAACATCGGTCATTATTTTTTCAAACATCTTCCCCGTGTGTCCTCCTCTGTCTTCCCTCTGCAGCACACACGCGCAGGTGCTCCTGCAGATGCTCTGGGATGCATGAGAGGAGCGGTCTCTCCTTCCCTTTTCCTACTCCATTTTCAGGTTGGGCTCCAAATTGCACTTTCCTGCCCTACGATTTGTTTTAATAATTTTCTCTTTACTAGAATTCCCTAATCCTTCCCTCAAGGTGGTCATTTCTTTTCCTTTAAATCCTTAAGTGCACTTGCAGGGGTTCCGGTGTGTGCTTGTCCCCTAGTGTCACATTCCGCTTGCCTGTGTTTCTCATCTTCTTAGCTTTTCCCATGTGAAGCCATTTTTAAATTCTGCGTGTATTTATTTATCTTTTAAAGAATGAAAAATAGTGGGAATTCAACAACAGTTGCTGTATTACATGATGGTATCTTCAAAGTAGTTGTTCAGGTTATAAGGTATAAATGGGAAACATGGGTTTAAAAAACCAAAATAACAACAAAAAAGTTATAAGAAATTTAAAAAGAGAATGAAAAGAAAAAATAAGTATTAACTGCTTCTTTTTTTTTTTTTTTTTTTTTTACAGAACTGGGAATTGAACCCAGGCTCTTGTGCTTGCCAGGCAAGTGCTTATTCCACTGAGCCATCTTCCCAGCCCTATTAACTGCTTCTTTAGAAAGACAAGCAACCAGCAGCACAACTATCCAAATTTTCCTACCTATGTACCTGAATGTGCCTTTTCCTCTTCTCTCCTTTGTCCTTTTCTTCATCCCAGCTTTTCCTTCCCACTGAATGAATTCCTTCCCTCTCAGTGTCCACTGCACCTTTCAGACTGTATTTGCTCTTCCAGATTTGCATGTGAGTGAGACGTTTGCAATGCAGTCTGATTATTTCACTTACCAATACAGTTGCTAGTTGCATCCATTTATCTACCAAAGCCTTGGATTTATCTTATTTTAAAGCTGAGTAATACTGCATTGTGTAAAAGTGCCGTATATTTTTTATCTGGATGCGCTATTTTGGCTGATACATTACACAGAATCTATATAATCTCAGTTCCTCCTATAGGGGCTTGGCTTTGTTATGGAGGGTGGTTTGCTATGGGAAGTAGCAAATCCATTTTGGTTTCCTTTGGTTTTATTTTCTAGTTTTGGATGGGTCTAATTCATTTCTCTAGCTATTTTTTTTTGTGGTACTGGGGATTGAACTCAGGACCTTGTGCTTGCCAGGCAAGTGCTTATTCTACTGAGTTACCTCCTCGGCCCCCTCATTTTTGAAGATACCTTTAACTCAAGGCATGATTCTTATTTCTAAAGTGTGGATTTAAAAAAAAAAATTCCTTATTCATGCCTGAAGATTCACAGAGTTTTCCCCACTTTCTTCCCCCACTTTCAGCCCCTCCTCCTCATCCTACGATCTTCGCTGGGCTTCAGAGTGTCCCATCTTGTGCCCGCATAGCCCAGCTTGCCACCGAGAAACCCCCACCAGTGCTACACAGGCGCCCCTCTGCCCAGCTCCTTGTGAATTCCAGCCCCTCCAGCCATGTGTGTTCCTCTTGATGTGAGCACAGGGTGCGCACCAGGGAGGGAAGCGTGTCCTGTGAGAGTTGGCAACGGGGGCCATGTCGCAGGGGCCAACCCCTGTCCAGAGGCCCACTGTGCGTGCCTCAGATACTTGCTTTTCTCATAGATCCTACCCAGTTTTGCCATTGTTTTGACGAAAGGCTGAGTTGAAATCCTCACCTCATCTTGTAGTTGCATTCATTGTTATAGAAAGAATAAATGTCCATTGATGACAGCCATGAAGGCCGGCGCCAGCTCAGTGCTTCAATATGCCTGTGTTGAATGAAATCTCTTGGTGAAAGTACACATCTTGTGGACTTAAATTTGAAAGAAGTGATAGCTCTTGTCTTCCCTCTCAATCCTCCTTCTTTGAATTAATCACTGTTAGTGCTTTTTTACTTATCCTTTCATATCCAACTAAAGGGTTGTACTATTTCACCACTTGACTTTCAGAAAATTTACTTAGAACTGATACATCTTAGGTACCTCCCTATGGCAGCACATATAGACGCTCCCGTGCTTCTAAGGAGCCATACAGCATGCTGTGGTACAGATAAGCCGTAATTTAGGTAACCGGCCCCTACTGCAGCCACCCCTTTACCTTGGGGGCTTCCTGTATTGGAAAACTAGAGCTCCCCTGAGTGGCGCACATTGATCATTGAGGGAGGGAAGGGACACCTGCCTGGCCAGCTGGATCAGCTGAATCAACCCTGGCTATCAATGGGGTGACAGATGTCACAGATCCTTGTCTGTGCACGGAGGGGAGGGTGGAAGGCGCTCGGAGTGCAGAGCTAGCACCTGGAGGCCTGTGAAGCCCTGAGGTGGGATTTCTGACCATTCACACAAACAATGACCATATAAGGTAGAGGGCAGCAGGTGACAGAGGAGAAGAAAATGTTCTGGAGGGGAGGGTCAGGGAGGGAGGCAGGGGATCACTGCCTTAATTCTGCATGGTGGCTGTGGTGGCAGAGTTGTGTCCAGGAGGCTTCCTGGTGCAGGTGACACGGAGTTGGAGTGGGTATGGGAAGGGCGTTCTGGGAGAGGCTGTTCCAGGTGGAGACAGCAGGGTGGATAGAAGCCCAAGCAGGGCCCCGATGTGAAGGGAGCTGGGCTGGGAATCCTGCGTGTGATAAAAAGCAGGGACAAGAGGACAGGAGGGTAGGTGCCACCAGGTGACAGTGGCTAGCATAGGGTGACAACAGTGGGGAGTAGGAGCCAGCCCAAAAGCAAGGGCCGAGATCTCCACGGGAGTTTGCTTGCTCAGGGCCTGCTGTAAGATTGGGAGGACTGGATTCCTGGATGAGGGTGCTTGCTAAGGGATGCCTCTTGCTAAGGCACATTTCCGTGTCGTTTTCTACAGACTCCCCTCCCTTGGCCCCACGTTAGCTCTCTGGGGCCATTTCCCCCTTTGCTGGTCCCCAGACCTCCCGCCAGGGTGCTGGGCTGAGGCTGGCTGCGGGCCCACACTGCCTCCCTGTGCCGGGCCTGCGCATAGCACTGGGCGCCCAGCTGCCTGGAGGAGCAGGCACAGTGACTGGGGCTGGGGAGGAGCTCTGGGCCTCAGGCCATCATCTTGTGACCGCGAGAAAGGGAATTTTTCTTTCTTTTTTGATCTTAGCTTTGATCCTTCCTTTATAACTTCGGTGAAAGTTTCTGATTAGTGTCCCAGTTCTCGGGAGGACTTGGTCTCAGAAGAAAAGGTCATGACTGGGCTGCTGCTTGGAGCCTCGAGATGGAGCCCCTGCTTTCAGCGGCAGCTGAGGCCCTTTGAGCTCTGGCTGTGCTTCGTTTTCTGGCTGCAGCTCTTGGCGCGTCCCCCTGCGCCTTCTGTGCTTCCATGAGAAGGTCCTTCTGTCCAAGCCTGGCCCAGGCTTTCTGCTGGCCCGCGTCCATCCTTCTCTGTGACCACGCAGCCCATCTCAGTGTCTCTGCTGCCCAATTTGGTGGCCTGGCAAATGATAGGACCCCACTGCAGGCTGGTGAGTGAATGTACGAACTGTCCCTCGTTCATAACTCAGAGGTGGCTGAGACGGCAGGTGGACAGGGAGTGGAAGAGGTGGAAGTCTAGAAAGAAGGAAGCAGCAGCAAACCAGATGCAGGAAAAGTGCTCGCCCTGCATGCATCCTGCCCGCTAAGCTGGGAGAGGGCCGCTTCTCTCCCCTCTCCCTCACGGAGAGGCTGGGGTTCTCCTTCTGGCCCCGGCTCTCCATCCCTGCCACCCCAGTTCACTCTTGAGTCCTCATCCACTTTGCTCAGTTCCAGCTCCTGAGTTGGGCTCCAGGTGACTTTGAGAGCCAGAGTTCAGCCCCTGAGTGTTGTTGCAGTGAGGTCTAGAGACAAGTTCAAATCCAGGACCCACAGGTCATTCCTGGTGTGGAGTCTTGGGCGCTTTTCAGGGGACTGTGTGGAAAAAAAAATCAGCTGCTGCTAGTAAACACAGGTGTCTGGACTATAGCTGCTCCGTGTATTCTTTTATAAAAGCTGAGGCTAAAGAAAGGTGGCCCTGAGGGTGGGAGAAATGCCACGGTGGCCGACATTGGCTGATCTGCAGAAGCTGTGGGTGTCTCTAGGGCTTCACCTTCCCGCCACAGTGGAGCAGTGTGGGCAGCTCTGAATCTCACTGCCCCGCCCCCTGAAAGGCCATGTGGCCTCATGGCTAACGTGTGGGGCTCGGCACCCTCTGCTCAGGGCTCATCCCCACCGCTGACAACCGGTAGAGGTGTCTGAGCTGTGGCGTATTTGCCCCGTGCCTCTGTTTCTTTAGTTACATGGCAGCGATTTCAACGACGACCTGTACTGCTGGTCTTGTGTGCCAACGGGGTGGCTCAATCGCTGTGAAGCCCGCGGAAGGGCAGCCAGTGCGCGGTGACCACCCGCCTCGATCCGCCTCTGCGTCCTGAGCTCATGGCGTCGGCAATTTCGCTTTTGTACCCCTGTTGAATAAAATCATGTGGTTTAATAATGACCTGGCAAAGGATGAGGAAAAAATAAAACATCTAATGGAAGACTGACAAGCCGCTGAGGATGGAGAGGATCTTAGCCACTCTCTAGTCCATTTCTCTCATTTTAAAAATGTGGAAAGTGAAGCCCTGGGAACAATGATTTTTTTTTCAAGGTTATATAACAAATTCAGTTCAATTTATTGACTGTCTTCTCTTGCCTATTTTTTGCCAAGCATTAGTGGATGAATAAGCAATAGTTCTTGCCTCTGCAGATTATTTTTTCCAAAGTCTGACAGATGCAAAGTGAAGTTACCATGGTCAAAATTTAACCCAGGAAGTGCCGAATGCCATAAAATGAGGTGCAGTTTTGGGGGTGCTTTGCTCTTCCTCAGGAAGAAGTTTCCCATAAGCAACCAATGACCCAAGTCTTGTTGTTTTGCAGTTCCTCTTGTGGGGCTTGAAGTCTGTGACACGTCCTATAGACAGGTGACTTTGGTGAGAAGCCCAGAGGGTGCTGGGTGTGAAGCAGTTGAAAACAGCCCTGCAAGTTCTCTGGCGATGAGGTGGAGATGGAGTGTTGACCTCTGAGGAACTGCCCTGGGCTTTTATGTGGCTGGGAGGTCCTTCCACGGAAGGAACACTGAGGAGGAGTCCTCACCAGGGGCCAGGTGCACACAGCAGGGCAGCAGTCAGGGTGGAGCTGCAACCAACAGGAAGTTGCTACCTACTGTTACTGTTGCCATGGCAATGCCCACCTCATGCCCAGCTGCCTTTTCCCTGACACAGCACCTCAGATGCTCGCAGCAATCTCAGAGGCAGGCTCGGCTCCTTCCTCATTCTACAGATAAGGAACTAGCTACAGCTGGTTCAGTAACTTGTCTCATGGTCTGGGAATAAGGAAGGAGTTCAGGTTTGCATCTAAGCCGTTGGCTCCCATCCTAGCTTGGAATCACAGGCTTGGGTCGAGCAGCTTGGGAGGTGACATGGCATTGTCCTTGCCTGCGTCCTGTGCACGGGTACAGGACCAGTCATTCAGGAAGCTGGATGTGCTTGGCATTAGGATCTGCCATGGTGGTCACAGACGGCAGGGTGAAGGGATGAAGCCCGGGCTGGGCAGTGTGGCTGCCTGGGAGTGGGGGCGGGGAGAGGAAAGGGCCTGCTGCTCTTGTCTACCTTTCCCTCCTCCAAGGATTTGTCTAGAGGCTGCCTTTTCCATGTCTATGGCCTTCTCTGGGCTCAGCGCTTTGTTGGCCCTCACCTGTTATTGGGCCCTTCCCAGTTATTGGGTAGATCTATGCACAGGGGTCCCTAGCCAAGCCCCAGAGGGCTGAAGAAAGAGACCAGTGCCCAGTTTATACCCATGTTGCCCACCCTGGGACTTTGCCAGTCATGACTGTTAGATAAATACATGAGCTCAGATCCAGTGGGCAGAGCTAACTTACCCTCCCCCAAGAAGCACTACCACAGCAGGAATCCAGTGAGTGGAGTTTAATAGTCGTTCCAACCTGCCCCACTTCTGGGCGCATGGCAAGCTGGCACTTCTTTACCTGTGTTGAAATTAGACATGTCCATGTCTTGTGCTTGGGGAATAAGATGTGAGTGGAAGGAATCTGAGCATCACTTCTGGGGAGAAAGTTTTAGTGGCAGTCTGGGGTTCGTCCTGCTTCTTCTCTGCCACCTCAGTGGCCTCCACCACCAAGTCCCAGAGGGTCACAGTCCTCTGCAGAGCCACAGCAGTCTGACGGTGCAGGTGAGCGAAGAACCTTTGTCGTGTAAGCTGTGGGGTTTTAATGCTGCCGCTGTCTACCTCAGCTTTTCTGGCTTGATGTGTCACCGAAGAGCTGAGATGGTTTTGAAGAGGAAAATCACTCTCGTCAGGTGTAGGAGAGAAGGGCAGTGAGGAAATGAGAGCTCAGGCTGAGGCACAGAAACCTGCTGTTGGCAGCTCAGGGTCTGGTTTTAAGAATAGCAAAGGGGAAGAAATGAGTCTCTGGTGTTGAGTGACGTAGACAGGCCAGGCCAAACTGGAAGGGCCACTGGGTCTGGACGCCATAGCGGGCGAGGCGGCGGTGTCTTCTGATGCACAGAACGGAGCCATCTGCTCTACTCCGACCACAGGTGTCTAAACGGGCTCACTAACTGCCATTATTTACAAGTCCAGACTTCTGTCTTCTCAATCAGGAGATTAAGGCGACATATGGCACCGCCTTTAGGTGGTACATTTGCGCAGCCCCAGCCATGGCCTGACCTGCTCCTCGTGCTTCTGAGCCTGCCAATCCTGCAGCCCTCACAACTGGAGAGAGCTGCGCGCCTGGCACCAGGATCCCTCAGCCCAGGGTGCTTGCTCTTTAAGGTCAGCAGCGGGCTCTTCCCAGCGACAGGGCAACCTTGCCTTGTGGTCAAATTCAGGGTCTGAAAAGAAGAAAGACACCTACGTGTTCACCATGACTTGCAGCCCGGAAGAGCAATCGCATATGGGATATGGGACTTCGGATACCGTCTTCAGAATCAGGAGCTTGAAAAAGTGAGAGTGGCTTCAGCCAGCGAGGACTGGGAAGTCGTGGGCTCTGGTTGTGGGCACAACAGCCTCGCTCGGTTTCCCTTTCTGCAAATGGGACAGGTTGAAAGAAGCTAGCAGCGGGCGAGAGGGGAGTGTGCGCAGAGGAGGCCGCCCGCAAGGGCCGCTCGTGCTCACAGTTACATAAGGCTGCAGAGATTGTTTCTGCTCAGCAGATGAAAGAAGATGTGGAACAAACACCGGGAGAACAAAGGCGGTAGAGGAAACCCAGGCGGCAGCATCGGCAGGCAGATAAGTCAGGGGAGGAAGACAAAGGGAGCTAAATTTAAACCATGGAGAAAAGATGCCTCAGCGGGCCAGGAGAGCTCTATAAATACCTTGAAGGCAACAAGCTCCAGAAAGAAAGGAAGGATTATTCACTGTCATTCCAGATGTAGGACAGAGACGGGGCTCAGAAGGAAGCTGAGCTGGCGTCAGGCTGCTGGGCCAGGGGAATAAAGCAGCATTTGTGTTGTGGCCCGGGTCCACGCCCCAAGATATCCATCCTGCCGCCTGCTCGGCGGCTTAGAGCCCCGGGGACCCTGGCCCGCCTTCTTGCTGTCCGGGCAGCAGGACACCTCTGGCGTCTGCCCCAGTGGCTTCCTATGTCTGTCCTCCCTGTAAAACAGGGAAAGTGTGTTGGTTAACAGCAGGCGCAAAGTCCACGTGAAAGCGGAGGGCGGTGGGAGAAGCTGATAAGCACCTTTTCCCTCTCACAGGTCCCAGGGCGTGTCTGCTCTGCACCATGCTTGCGTTCCTGCACAATAGCCCAGCTTCTTGCTCTCTCTCTCCCCTTTTTCAGTGCTTTGGGTCTCTTTCCCCTTTTCCCATGTCTCTATTCCTGTGTCCTATTGTCTATTTTTTATTTTGGTTTTTAAAATTATTTATACTTTGGCTTTCTCAGCAGAGAAGCGTGCACTTAACGGGTGTGCTGGATTTGTTTCCCTGACACAGTGATGTCACAGTGCTTACCCTTTCCTACAAATGTGTCAAACTCTTTCCTCTTTATGGCAGAGTAGTACTCCACCGTGTGTAAATACCACACTTTCTTCACCCACAAAAGCTGCCTGCAACAACTGCTCTGCTATAGGCACGGTGAGCATGCAGCCCCATGCGGTGCCTTGGGGACAACACTGAGGGGAGGCCAGGGGCTGAGAGCCAGGTGGACACAGTGTGAGGGAGTGGCGAGGGCTCTTCCACAGCTGGTTTTTTCTCCTCTGTATTCTCCCTGATGTTCTTCCTTCAAACGTTTCTTGATCTCCTACTCACCTTACCGAGACCCCAGATCGGTGGCCCTGACAAAGCAAGGTTCCGGTCTCTAATAAGCTAAAGGCTCAATGCTAAGAGATGGACACAGCCTCAGGGAGCTCCCTCCTGGGGACACATGCCACCACAGAAGCTGGGGCTTAGCTGCAGGCAGCCCCAGACGATGAGGTGGTGTGGACAGTGGGAATGTGCCTCAGCAGGTCACTGTGGGGGGCATCTGCCCCAGCAGGGAGCTGTGTCATGGGCGGGCAGGTCCGAGTGCCTGTCAGGGCTGTGCATCCCGGTTCAGGGCATCAGGAGAAGGCCTTAGAACAGATGAGGGCCTGCAGAGCAGATGTGCTTAGCTCCATGTCTGGAGAAGAGCACTGTCCTCCCCCTCCCCACCTCTCTGTGTGTCTTGGGGATTTGGGAAACCGGAGCCAGGAAGACTGAGGTACAGGTTGACCTGGGGGCCTCACTGACACAGACGGGCCAAAGTGCTGATCTGCTGAGGGCCACGGTCCAGGAAACTGCTGCGTTTCCTGACTTAGGCCGGGATGCATGCCATTCCCATCCACATTCTCAACGGGAGGAAGCCTCTCCCTCAGTCCAGCTTCCGTCAGGGAGGCCCAGGGCCAGCCGTTGCCCCTCATAACGTTTTCCTGCCTGTTGTGTATGTGTTTGAGAAGTGAGAGGGCGAAACAATGCCATCATTAAGGCTCCCTGGAGGATTTCATGGGGGGAGAAAGTGCTCGGGATGCGTTCGTGTGCAGGAGAAAGCTTTCAGGGTGCTCGCTTGTACCACGTTGTCTGGGAAGAGGGCTCATGGTGGCCATGTTTCTTTATGCAGTCCTGGTTCTGCAGTGCTGGGCAAGTGGGTGTGTGGAGGGTCCCCCAGACAGGAAACCAGCTCAGAGGCTGGGCGCGACCAGCCATGCCTTCCCTAGAGAGCATGGAGTTAGGCAACAGAGACTTGGTCAGTTTGCTGCGGGCCCAAGGGGCCGTCTTAGGCCACAAGGGATGTGGGCATGGAGTGGGTGGAAGATGAGGAAAACTCACAGAGAATGGTTGCACCAGGTAAGGGAAGAGAATGACCAGGCAAAGAGGAGTGAAGGTGGAAAGAACGTGGTGGGGGAGAGAGACAGAGCGGAGTGGCGGTGTCCTTGCTGTTGCTGTCCTCGCCTTCTAGACCGTGTGCCATTATTCTTCCAGTAAACTCTGTTTGTTTCAGGTAGTTGGAAAGACTTGCTTGCCACCAAACAGTTGAAAAACAAGTTTGTCTTGTTCATGCACAGTCAAGAAAGTTGCACCGTGGATTTTCAGAACTCTTACTTAGCTTTTGGAGACTTCGTTCCGCCATGAGTCAGCGCCACACACCCTTCCAGCCAGAAAGCTCGTCTCGAGGACCATAGGGAGGCCATACATGGCCAGCAATTGCTTATGTTCTGTGATGCACCACCTTCCTCTTTATATTTTGTCCTCTTTCTGAAGTAACTTGTATGTGGGAGGTAGTGCTAGTTTTTCTATTGAAAAGAGAGTTCCTTGGAATCCTAAAAAGTTAGCAGTTAGCTCAAGGAAAGAGAAATAGAGGGAGAAAGAAGGGGAAGGGAGAGAGAGATAGAAAGAGACAGAGAGACAGAGATTTAAAAACATTAACCTACCTTTTGGGGCCAGGAAGATGGCTCAGTGGAATAAGCACTTCCTTGGCAAGTGCAAGGGTCTGAGTTCAATCCCCAGTTCTGAAAAAAAAAAAAAAAAAAAAAA